>JACEEZ010019957.1:523009-528009 GCA_016584305.1 Chionoecetes opilio | reverse complement strand
AACTTTCCTACCAACTTTTATTTTCTGTGTGACTTTTGAACTGGTGTAGCGGCGGCGTGTGGCTTGAACATCTACACAACGGCAACAGGAGGGATGAGGAGAGAGCGCAGCGTGGAGGTTTTAAAGTGAACGCAGGCGCAGCATTAGCTCCTCCTCGGACTCAGGGGTTTACAAAACGCTGACACGAATTCGGCCAAATTTAGTGCTAAAATAAAGTCGATATTTTTTACATCACAGAAGAAAGGGCGGCTTATTTATGAATCAAATGACAGTAAAAGATGATAGATTCACCAAGGAAAATAAAAAAAACCAGACACTGAGGTACTGTTGTGTAATACGAAGTTACACCATCACATTAACAAACTTCACCACACCATTCCAAGACCATAACACAAGATAACCAATGAAGTTTCTTCTCATCCCATCCAAACGTTGCCTTGCAAATTTAGCGCCGCCTAGACCTGGAAGGAAACATAACCCCTCCCCTCCCTAAAACTTCAATGCCAATGTATCATATTTTTTCCTTACGTCTTCCATAGTTCCTGAAGGCTATCATACACACGGCTAAATTCCCAGCGCTTTCTCCCATCAAAACCCCAGTGCCAGGGTCAGCATTTCAAAGGGCATTGCTTCCCACCTTAGGGCCCCGGGCACGCCCCCCACTACTACCACATTCCTCCCCATCAACACCCCGCCCTCCCCCCTTTTAAATCGCCCGGCCACCATTGGTTAACGTGCACGCGAATTAATTCCGACCAACCAACAGCTCATGTTTATATATCTCATTATCACGCCCCGTCGTGACGTATTCGTTCCCGCTAATTTTTATGTATGAGCTGACGAGGAGTTAAGTGAATCTTGTGGATGGAGATGAATGTATTACCGCGCCAGGGAGGAAAATACTTGAGACACGCACGCACACGGAGAGAGAGAGAGAGAGAGAGGAGAGAGAGGGGAGAGAGAGAGAGAGAGAGAGAGAGAGAGAGGGGAGAGAGGAGAGAGAGAGCGAAGAGAGCGAGAGGAGCGAGAGAGCGAGAGAGGAGAGATAAGGGGAGAGGCGAGAGAGAAGGGGAGAAGAGAGACCATAACTTGGGTCTAAAACTCGAGGGATTAGGAAGGGCAAAGTTCATAAAGGAAGGAAGAAGTGAAGGAAGGGAAGGGGAAAAGGGGCACATAGATAGGAAGTAAACTCGATAGGAATGCGCTTTAAAGGTTGGTTCATATTAGGGTAAGGGTTGATTTCAAACGGGAAGAAGACAAAAGGCAAGGATAGATTAATATAGAGAACTGAGGGAAAAGGGGAAAGGGAAAGGAAAGATAAATCAAACAAGGGTGAATAGAAAAAGGGGGGGTTATATGTGGATGGGGAGGAAGGGGAGTAAGTAATGATGATGCAGCGGAAGGGGATGAGAGGATGGGAGAGTCAAGTTGGTGATGGGGAGTGGAAGGGTGGGATGGGGAAGAAAGGGGATGATTTTGGAATGGGATGGGGAAAAGGGGGTGGGTGTGTGGGGGTTTCTGTTCCCTTGTTGATGCGAAAGAAAGGTGGAAGAAGGTTCGCCTCAGTTCCCGGGGGCGTGTGGCTTGAACATCTACACAAACGGCAACAGGAGGGATGAGGAGAGAGCGCAGCGTGGAGGTATTAAGTGAACGCAGGCGGGGCATTAGCTCCCCCCTCGGACTCAGTGGTACAAACGCTGACACGAAATTCGGCAAATTTAGTGCTAAAATAAAAGTCGATATTTCTTACATCACAGAAGCAAGGCGGGATTATTTATGAATCAAATGGGCAGTAAAAGATGATAGATTCACCAAGGACATATAACAAACCAGGGCACTGAGGTACTGTTGGTGTAATACGAAGTTACACCATCACATTAACAAACTTCACCACACCATCCAAGACCATAAAAACAAAGATAACCAATGAACGTTCTTCTCATCCCCTCCAAACGTTTGCCTTGCTAATAGCGCCGCCTAGACCTGGAAAGGGAAAAATAACCCTCCTTCCCTAAAACTTCAAAGCCAATGTATCATATTTTTCCTTACGTCTTCCATAGTTCCTGAAGGCTATCATACACACGGCTATTCCCAGCGCCTTCTCCCCTCAACCCGAGTGCCAGGTCAAGCATTTCAAAGGGCATTGCTTCCCACCTTAGGGTCGACACGCCCCCCTAATACCACATTCCTCCCCAATCAACACCCCGCCCTCCCCCGTTTTAAATCGCCCGGCCACCATGGTTAACGTGCACGCGAATTAATTCCCGACCAACCAACAGCTCATGTTTATATATCTCATTATCACGCCTCCCGTCGTGACGTAATTCGTTCCCGCTAATTATTATGTATGAGCTGACGAGGAGTTAAGTGAATCTTGTGGATGGAGATGAATGTATTACCGCGCCAGGGAGGAAAATACTTGAGACACGCACGCACACGGAGAGAGAGAGAGAGAGAGAGAGAAAAGAGAGAGAGAGAGAGAGAGAGAGAGAGAGAGAGAGAGAGAGAGAGAGAGAGAGAGCGAGAGAGCGAGAGAGCGAGAGAGCGAGAGAGCGAGAGAGCGAGAGAGCGAGAGAGAGAGACCATAACTTGGGGTCTAAATCTCGAGGGATTAGGAAGGGCAAAGTTCATAAAGGAAAGGAAGAAGTGAAGGAAGGGAAGGGAAAGCGGACACATAGATAGGAAGTAAACTCGATAGGAATGCGCTTGAAAGGTTGGTTCATATTAGGGTAAGGTTGATTTCAAGACGGGAAGAAGACAAAAAGGCAAGGATAGATTAATATAGAGAACTGAGGGAAAAGGGAAGGAAAGGAAAGATAAATCAAACAAGGGTGAATAGAAAAGGTGGGGTTATATGTGGATGGGGAGGAAGGGGGAGTAAGTAATGATGATGCAGCGGAAGGGGATGAGAGGATGGGGAGAGTCAAGTATGGGTGATGGGGAGTGGAAGGTGGGATGGGGAAGAAAGGGGATGATATGGAATGGGATGGGGAAGGGGATGGGTGTGTGGGTGTTTCTGTTCCGTTGTTGATGCGAAAGAAAGGTGGAAGAAGGTTCGCCTCACACCCACCCACCCACCCACCCACCCACCCACCCACCCCACCCCCACACCCCCACACCCCACACCCACAACCCACCCCCCCACCCCCCACCCCCCCACCCACCCCCCACACACACCACCCCCCCACCCACCCACCCACCCCCTTTTTTATTTTATTATCTTACTGTCTTCTTTATAGGGACTGGCAACTAAGCGGGCTTTTTGTTACCCATTTTTGTTGTGCCCTTGGCCAGTTCCTTGTGATTGTCGTACAGATCTCATAAAAATTAAAATTATTAAAATCTATAATAATATAAGCGAAAGTGTGTGTGTGTGTATGTGTGTCTCAAGGGGAACTCTGTAGTGTAGTGGTTAGCACGCTCGGCTCACAACCGAGAAGTCCCGGGTTCGATCCCCGGGCGGAGCGAAGACAGATGGGTGGTCTTTCTTAAAACCCGAGCCCCTGTCCACCCAGCAGTGAGTGGGTACCGGGTGTTAGCCGGGGGCTTGTGACCCCCCTCCCGGGGTGGTGGCTTCGGCCAACACTAAGCCCGAGCGGTAGATCACTATGGCTCTGAGGAATTATCCTCTAAACAAACAAACAAACTCCACATTCTCTCGAAACTCTTTCCCTGTCTCAATCATCCGTCCCCTTGTCTCACCAGTCATCACACAGTCCCAGCAGCAATAACAGCCATTCTCTTCCTGTCCTTTCAACCACCTCATTCATTTCACATCCCATTTCAGTGAAAACCACACGCATCATTTCCATTTTCTCCCCGGTATTCTTCTCAGATCTCATATTTTACTAGTAATCATTCTACCGCAAACACATCAAATCAGCTTCATATTTCTGAAAATCTATCACATATATAATATAGACTGATCTGTAGTAATTTTACTGTAACGTATTATATGATGGTGTTCATCTCAATGCTTAATAATTGTTAAAACTATATATAACTTACAGAAAAAGTACAGACTTATTTTGACCCCAGAGTATGTTCGACGTATGTGCAACATTTTGTATAATTTCACAAAACCATTTCGTCGAACATGTTCGGTGAAATGACCCTCGAAGTTCGACCAAACAGTCCAACCAAATGGCAAGTTCGACGAAACAGTCCGACGAAACGCACCGTGTGATAGCCGCTTTAGAGCGTAGCGAACCATTCTGTGGTCGGGCGCTCGATCCCCGGCCCCACTCGTTCCCGGGGATTTTTCACTGAGAAATTCGGTCGGTTACTGTCCCCCTTGAGTAAGGGGACGGATGGGTGTATGTGTGGTGTATGAGGTCCCAGCATTACCCTAAAATCGGTAATAATGAGTTCTAAGCTCGCACCGGGAGGTTGAAACTGGCGATCGCGAATTCAGCTCGCGCGGACAAGAAAGTGGTGACACACACACAGACACAGACACAGACACAGACACAGACACACAGACACACAGACACACACACACACACACACACACACACACCGCGATGGTCAGTTTGATAGCGTGCTGGCCTGCCATTCTATGGTAAAATAAAGGTAAAGATGGGAGTATACGCTAAGCTGCGCGTGGCATGCGGTGCTCATCTCCGTGGCATTAGCCCTTAAAGAGCCTGTGGTGGGTGAGGACCCGTTACCCCGGGACACAGGGCTAGTGTGACTCCCGGGTTACCGCAGTTACCTTCCCCAGGCTACCCCAGGTACCCATTTATCAACCCCGAAAGGAAGGAAGAACAGCTGGGTAGGCTGGTCACCGACTTGCCCTGGCCCAGGATCGAACCAGGGCCCGCAGATTCGTAGCCAGGCACGCTAGCCACTGCACCACGGAGGCGATTCTATGGTAGACGGTTTGAATTCTCGCTGCTCCCGGGGATTTTTCACTGACAAACTCGGGCGGTTACTGTCCCTCTTGAGCAAGGGGATGGGTGTGTGTTGTTTCTGAGGTCCCAGCATTACCCTAAGATCGG
>JACEEZ010019957.1:510509-515509 GCA_016584305.1 Chionoecetes opilio | reverse complement strand
CATCGCAGGTGATTGCCCTGGACATCGCCGGGGCCTTTGACTGTGTGTGGCACAAGGGCCTCCTGGCAAAGCTTGAACAGCTCGGCATCACAGGACATCTGCTGGCGTTGTTCTCGAGCTACCTGCACAGCCGGAGTCTGAGGGTGGTGGTGAATGGGAGCACGTCAGCCACGTACCCGGTGGAGGCTTCCGTTCCACAGGGATCGGTCCTGGGTCCCATCCTGTGGAACATTTACTTGAATGACCTCCTCCAAAGCCTCCCTGTGGCGTCTGCCTATGCTGACGACTGCACCGTGTCCCACACCTACACCAGAGAGGAGACTACGAACGTGATAGATGCCACCAACCGTCAACTTGGTGACATCAAGGCCTGGGGAAGACGGTGGCAAGTCAAGTTTGCTGCCGAGAAGACCCAGGCCATGGTTATATCACGTTCGAGGGAGGACCCCAGACAACTCGAGGGGAAGCTGAAGTTTGGGGACGATACCCTTGCCATCAAGGACTCCATCAACATCCTGGGGGTGGAGGTTGACTCCAGGCTCCGCTTTGACCGCCACCTGGAGACAGTGGCACGTCGAGCCTCCCTGAGGGTGACTCTCCTGCGCCGAGTAAGGCACCTGCTCGACGCGGAAGGCCTCATGCGGCTGTATAAGGCCCAAGTGAGGCCCGTCATGGAGTACAGTCCTCTCACCTGGATGAGTAGTGCTCAGTGCCACCTGTTACTGCTGGACAAAGTGCAGAGGCGTGCTGAGCGCCTCATACACCCAACCGACGACCAATATCGCAGGGAACGTCGCCCACGGCAACAGTGGCAGCAGCAACGACAACAACAACAACATCAGCTGCAGCTCCAACACCAGCAACAAGTCGAGGAGAGTCGGTGCCCTCAGTGTTGCACAAGGCCCAGGTGCAACACTCTTCCCACCTTGCAGGACTTCGGGTCCCGTGGAGGAGGTCAGAGCGCGCTACGAGGACGGTAGCGTCAGGTGATCTCCTCCTCGAGGCCCCGAGGACCCACACCGTGATGGGCCAGCGAGCCTTTACTTGGGCCACGGGGGACACTGTGGAACACCTTCAGGGTTTTGAGGTGGATGTCGTGGCCATGAACACCCAGCAGGTGAAGGTAGCGGCCCACAGATGGTGCCGCTTACATCCGCCTTAGTGCCCGTAAGGCGTAACACAGTGTCGTGTCAATAGTGATACATAGTGACACACAAACATAGTGACACACATTGACACAGTGACACAGTGTACGTGTAAATAGTGCGCCTGAAAAGTGCCTGTGACGAACAGTGACCCTCAGTCTGTAACATTATATATTTAGTTTATCCTATAAGGCATAGCTTTCAGATAGATGTCCCCGGGACAGGGGACATCTTTAGCTTCTGCCACCCATTGCCTTCAACAACCTCTTTGCTATTTGTAGCCCCATGTATACCATGTCAGTGAGAGAGAGAGAGAGAGAGAGAGAGAAGAGAGAGGAGAGAGAGAGAGAGAGAGAGAGAGAGAGAGAGAGAGAGAGAGAGAGAGAGAGAGAGAGAGAGAGAGAGAGGAGAGAGAGAGAGAGAGAGAGAGAGAGAGGAGAAGAGAGAGAGAGAGAGAGAAGAGAGAGAGAGAGAGAGAGAGAGAGAGAAGAGGAGAGAAGAGAGAAGTAGAGAGAGAGAGAGAGAGAGAGAGAGAACAAAAAAAGAGAGTATCACATCCTTTCGTAAATTTACACAAGACACCAAATACAATCCTCCCCCCACACACACTTGTTTTTTTTCACTCCTATATTTTTAAGTAAAGCGCCGATGTTCAGACCTTTTTTTTTCTTTTCTATGCTATCACTTTTTATTCTAATCTCTCTCCTCTCTCCTCTTCTCTCTTTTCCTCTCTCTCTCTCTCTCTCTCTTCTCTCTCTCTCTCCCTCCTCTCCTCGTCTCTCTCTCTCCTCTCTCTCTCTCTCTCTCTCTCTCACTCTCTCTCTCTCACTCTCTCTCCCACCTGAACTCTAATAACTTGAATAAAACAGTAACAAAAAGACAGAGTGTGTATAAAGCGGATATGACCCAGCATTGATCTAAACTCGCCTCCCGTCCGACCGACCCTTCCTAAGCCTCATACTCTATTAGTTACTCGCGCTGACACCATAATGACACACTGTCTCTTGGTGGTGGCTTTATCTACTGGGCTATGCTGTGTTGTTCCTTGAGGCAGTTCGACCCGGTGTGACGGCATAATGGGAAGGATGAGAAGGGAAGGTAAAAGGTTGGGTAAGGGTTGGAGGGAGGAAGGGAAGGATGGAGGAAGGAAGGGAGGAAGGGAATGAAAGAGTAGTGGATTGAAAGCATGGTTGATAATGGAATGGAATGAAATATTAATGGAAGTACATCCACTCACTCACTCACTCACTCACTCACTCACTCACTCACTCACTCACTCACTCACTCACTCACTCACTCACTCACTCACTCACTCACTCACTCACTCACTCACTCACTCACTCACTCACTCCACTCACTCACTCACTCACTCACTCACTCACTCACTCACTCACTCACTCACCCCACTCACTCACTCACTCACTCACTCACTCACTCACTCACTCACTCACTCACTCACTCACTCACTCACTCACTCACTCACTCACTCACTCACTCACTCACTCACTCACTCACTCACTCACTCACTCACTCACTCACTCACTCACTCACTCACTCACTCACTCACTCACTCACTCACTCACTCACTCACTCACTCACTCACTCACTCACTCACTCACTCACTCCTCACGACTCACTCACTCACTCACTCACTCACTCACTCACTCACTCACACTCACTCACTCACTCACTCACTCACTCACTCACTCCACTCACTCACTCACTCACTCACTCACCATCCACTCACTCACTCACTCACTCACTCACTCACTCACTCACTCACTCACTCACTCACCTCACTCACTCACTCACTCACTCCTCTCACTCACCACTCACTCACTCACTCACTCACTCACATCACTCACTCACTCACTCACTCACTCACTCACTCACTCACTCACTCACTCACTCCTCACTCACTCACTCACTCACTCACTCACTCACTCACTCACTCCCCTCCACTCACATCACTCACTCACTCACTCACTCACTCACTCACTCATCACTCACTCACTCACTCACTCACTCACTCACTCACCTCACTCCTCACTCACTCACTCACTCACCCCACTCACTCACTCACTCACTCACTCACTCACTCACTCACTCACTCACTCACTCACTCACTCACTCACTCACTCACTCACTCACTCACTCACTCACTCTCTCATACACGCACATTCACACACATACACACGCTCACATGTAATCAACTGGTAAGTATATCAGAACTACACGCAAATTTGAAAAATTGTAAAAATCACGCCGTCAATTTCTCGCTCCCGAAATTAAACTAATCTGCTTCGATATGGGATGGTACTGTACCAGACAAAATGATTTTGGGGTGTACTAGAAATCACATTTTGTTTGAAATGATTAGTATACAGAATGAACAAATGTATGTTTGTCATTCTTTTTCAAGCTCTATATATATATACAAAATACAAATTCAAAACATACATATAGAAACTCGGAATCCCTGGATCTCCAACACACATAGACAGATGTCAGTTATAATGATAATAACAATAATAATAATTTCATTATCACCCGGAGGCATACAGGAAAAAAACAGCAACAACATGACACAGAGTGAACTTAAGTACTAAAGCAAAATATAAATAATATAAATAAAATATAGACAAGTGGGCAATAGAGACACATTAGAATACATAGAGTACATATTACAGAATGCATACAGTACATAGAGTATACATGCTACATGTACACCTGTGCTACCCCAAATTCTGTACACACAGCAGGCCCAGCCACCGCTGTTGTATAGGTCCACATACATAGGTCGAGCTCTGCCTGACGGAGGTGATGATGGAATTCGCAGAGAGCTCCACCCTACTCCTAAGCTGAACACGGAGTGTCGACGGATCACATCCAGATTATTCACCCCGTTCCTAGCGAAAGCCAGGGACGAGCTGGACCACCTGGGCAGCCCCAGAATCCTCTTAAGGATGTCATTGTGACAGACCTTAAGGCGGTTCAGAGTGGCCACCTTGAACCGCGACCACAGCGAGTTGCAGTATATAGAGTAACAGTGACTCCTGAATAACTCCATATTCACCTCTCTGCTACAGTAGGAAAATTTTATCTGTAGAGTATTTCCCACGACAAGAAGCTTGGTGGTCTGCTTGATGATGTCATCATCATCTGTCATGTCGTGGGATATAACATGACCTAAGTATGCAAATCTATCCACAAAAGTGAGGGCAGACCCACTGAGCCATGCTATTTTGAGGTAATTCACCTGAGTGCTTGCCGGTGATACTACCATGCACTCTGTCTTAGTGGTGTTGTAGACAATATCATGCTCGGCAGCATACACCTGACACACATTGATAAGGTCCTGCAACGCATCCGCAGTGGGTGCGAGCAGTACCATATCATCAGCATAACTCAGTGAGTTGATGCACCAATCATGTATGTGGCAGCCGACACCTGTATCACGAAGGTTGGCACTGAGATCATCCGTGTACACATTGTACAGGTAGGGAGATAAAATCCCCCCCTGCCGAATACCATTGGCTGTTCTAAAGGACAGCGAGAAGGAATTACCCCACTTAACAGTAAAGTCCTGGGTAGTGTACCAGTATATTAATAAATTAATAATATACGCAGGTGTACCCCTGACGAGAAGTTTATTGAAGAGCTTCCAGTAATTCACTCTGTCAAACGCTTTTCTGGCATCCAGGAAACACATATATGAACAGTTATTACGAGCGAGCGCGAAGCGCTCTTGAGTCCTCACTGGATACGGGATTTTTCTCATATAAGCGCCGACCCGACCCGACCCGACCGAACATCACGCTTTTCAGGAGCTTATATCTTTGGAATCCCGCTTCC
>JACEEZ010019957.1:495509-505509 GCA_016584305.1 Chionoecetes opilio | reverse complement strand
TATAACTTTCCTGAAAGCAAAGCCGCCCTCCGGGCGGACTTTTTGGCTAGCTCCTGCGGAGGGCTATTGGTGGGCCGAAGGCCCACCAAACACAGACTCTCCAGATAGCCCCTGCTAACTTTCCTGAAATCATGGATGTAGAAATGTATGTATTAACGCCAACCCATTCACATCATAGCCCCTTCTAACTTTCCTGAAATCAAAGCCGCCCTCCGGGCGGACTTTTTGGCTAGCTCCTGCGGAGGGCTATTGGTGGGCCTTCGGCCCACCAATATGGGCGTGCGTGCGTGCGTGCGTGTGTGCGTGCGTGCGTGCGTGCGCGCCTTTGTTTAAGTGGTTGTCTGCGTGAGTTAGAAGGAAAAGAAGTGGCGGGAGACACATTGGAAAAGAGAAAGTGATTGAAGGTGTTCGAGCAAATCTTTTGTTACTCCCTCATTGTTGTGACACACTTGCCGTCCATATCAATTCCTTTTCCGCCCTTTCCTCTTCTATTCTCCTCTATTTCTTCCTTCAAATATCGAGATTGTCTCCTTTGATGTAAATTTCGAAGTATCAGGAAGAAAGCGTTAGCGATAAACAATGTGTCCTGTATAGACAAGGAACCTTTAAAAGAATTAGGTCGATTTGATCAAAATACGATTGAATCGTACTATCAAATGAAACTGGTATAGACGAATTATTTGGGATGGATCCTCCCACTTAGCTGAGGTGAATTGCCAGAAACACCTCCGCTTTGGTGGGTCCAGATGCGGCACAGGAGCGATGGGACAGGTTAGAGAAATAAGATTGTAATCGGAGGAACCCAATGGAAAAAAATGATTAACAGACAAAGCTGAAGGGTTAGAGGTTAGGAAAATGTCAAGAATTTTGGGTGTGTCCAAGGTGGAATACTGGTAGAGTGCGGCACCAGCGGCTTTAGATCATGAACGCTAGTAAAGTTGAAGGCTTGTGCACCAGGTTGGTCAGTGAGAAAGGATGAAAGCCAATGATGGTGGTGAACATCGAAATCCACTAAGAATGGAGAACAGCGAAATGAAAGTTAAGTTAAGATTTCCTTCACATTGGAAGTCAAATAGTCGAAAACTTGACAAAGTCTGAGGAGTTAGGTAAGAGATATAAACACAGATAAATTTAGTAAGAGAGTGACATTGATTTCGAAGCCAGATGGTTGAAAATGTTGAAGATTTAAGACCGTGGGCACAAAAGCAGGTTATGTCGTTATGTACGTATAATCAACAGTCAGATAAAAAAAAAAATAGAATAGAGAAAGTAAGAGGGAACAGTAATGGGACTGCTTTTGATTCCAGGATACCACTGCCGGAACATCTCTTATTCGGTTATTGTTTCAGTTCACATCCTCGTTTTGGAAATTACATAACAAAGAAAGCGCAAATTCTAAGTTTTCAAAATCCATGTCAGTTTTCAAATAATCAATGATAGTAGTAGTATTTATAGTATATAGTAGTAGAAATAGTAATGATGATAACAATGATGGTACTGAGAAAAATAACAGTTGATATAATCGAAATTGAAAGAAAATATTAGAATCGGAACTAGATCTTCGCCACGGACTTATACAAGAAACAGTCAACTTAGGCGCCGGAGTAAGTGGGAAGAAAAGACCGAGGGAAAGATGAGGTAAAAAATTGCGTGAAAAAAAGAGAGAGAGAGAGAAGGGGAGAGAGAGAGAGAGAGAGAGAGAGAGAGAGAGAGGAGAGAGAGAGAGAGAGAGGAGAGAGAGAGAGAGAGAGAGAGAGAGAGAGAGAGAGAGAGGAGAGAAAGAGAGAGAAGAGAGAAGAGAGAGAAGAGACGAGAGAGAGAGAGGAAAAGAGAGAGAGAACAAGAGGAGAACGGGAAGATGAGGGTAAAAAGGTGAAATAAGACGCCTGAAAATGCTTTATGAATTATATTATATTATATATATATATATAATATATAGATATATATATATATTTAAAATATATATATATATATATATAATATATTATATATCTATTTATTAATATTATTTTTGAATATATTATTATATATATACATATTATATATTATATTATATATATATATATAATTTATCTTTTATATATAATATTTATTAATTTTATATTTATTTTATTATTATATATATATATAATTTTTATCATATATATATATTATTTTATATATTATATTTTATATTTAAAATTATATATTATATATAATTTTCTATATATATATTTCTTTATATTCTATATATAATATTTTTATTTATATATATATAATAATATTATATATATATATATATTATATATATTATTTTATATTATAATATATATTTTCTTATATATTATATTTATATTAGTTTAAAATAAGCGAAAGTGTGTCTGTTGTCTGTGTGTATGTGTGTGTGTGTGTGGTATAGGTTCCGCCCCCGTGGCGGAATCCACATATGGCACAGTTTTGGAACCAGTTGACCAGGGGAAGGTTTTACGCCACTTATGGAAAAGATCCAATCACTTTTTTCTTCTTATTTTTTAGCAGCCTATTAGCGAGAATTGTGAAAAAAAAAGTGGGTTTTCGAGAATTGAGGAAATCTTGATGTAGGGTGAGGGTAATGGGTGAGGAATGGGTGGGGTGAGGGTAATGGGTGTGGGGTGATGTTGAGTGAATGGGTGGGGGTGATGGGTGATGGGTGAGGGAATAGTTTGGGGGTGAGGGGTAATGGTAAGTAAATGGGTGTGTGGTGATGGGTATGGGTGAGTGAATGGGTGGGGGGGATGGGTAATGGGTGAGTGAATGGGTGTGTGGTGATGGGTAATGGGTGAGTGAATGGGTGGGGGGTGATGGTAATGGGTAGTGAATGGGTGGGGGGTGATGGGAAATGGGTGAGTGAATGGGTGGGGGGTGATGGGTAATGGGTGAGTGAATGGGTGTGTGGTGATGGATAATGGTGAGTGAATGGGTGGGGTTGATGGTAATGGTGAGTGAGTGGGTGGGGGGTAATGGGTAATAGGTGAGTGAATGGGTTGGCGTTAATACATACATTTACATCCATGATTTCAGGAAAGTTAGAAGGGGCTTTCTGGAAGTCTGTGTTTGGTGGGCAGAAGGCTCACCAAAAAACAGGTCCAATAGCCTCCGCAGGAGCTAGCCAAAAGTCCGCCTGGAGGGCGGCTTTGCGGCTAGTATTACATATATATATAATATTATCTTATATATATAATAATATATATATATATATCATAATATATATTATTAATATGAATATATAAATATAGATATATATATATATATTATAATATATATATTATATATAAATATAAGCGAAAGTGTGTGTGGGGTGGTGTGTGTGTGTGGGTGTCTGTCTGTCTGGGTGGCTGTCCGCGATAGGTGCCGCCCCCCGTGGCGGAATCCCATCAATGTCACGTTTGGAATCAGGTTGACCAGGGAAGGTTTTAAGCCCACTTATAGGATGATCCGGTCACTTTTTTTTTTTTTTAGAGCCTATTAGCGAGAACTGTGAAGAAAAAAAAGTGGTTTGCGAGAATTAGAGAGAATGAAACTCGAGAAAAGCCAGTGGTCGCTGGCAGTTTTAACTCAAAGGTTGGTCTATTGTGTTTTGGCTCCGCGACTAATATTTTCATAAATTAACTTCGCGATAAAAATTGATGCACCGCATCTGAATACCAAAAAATATAGTTCTTCTGTTGTTTCTACTAATTATATGGATGACATTCATTACGATGGAACGTTCTATAATAGCAATTTAATGCAAATTACTCGCCTCGAGTAGCAAAGCTTAATATATTTTTTACATGTATATTGTGGCATGTAAAAATTTGGGTGATGTTCACACTGTTTTTAAGACAGTACTGCTGCGTCTGGCAAACGCTTGTCAAAATACAATAAGCAATGCTTTGGAAAAACGAAGAATAAAGAATGCCGAAATCGGCTTGTTGCTGCGACAATGTAGGTTATAATTGTGGAGGCGACGTGCCGCGGCGGGGAGTGGTGGGCGGGGAGATTGTGGCGGGGAGATTGAATCAAAACATTGCCACTTCACGCGTCGACTTATTGCACTTCCAGGCTTTCTATCTGATTGATACACAATAATAACAGGAAAATATGACTGCCTAGGTATAGATAACTTCTAAACATACGTTATTGACTATATAATATCATAGAGTAACATTTACCTCGCCTCCTCAACTATAACCTACTTGGTTATTTGGTTAAATGCATGTTTTACAGACTCAGGCTTCTATACAATATACATATAGAAGAAAATCGTTCTTAAAATTATACTTTTGTGTTTTAAGTGCAGTGGAATAAGCCCATATTTTTCTTTCAAGTTGACCAACTTTTCACCAAATTGTGAGTTAAAACTGCCAGCGACCACTGGCATTTCGGAGTTGCAGTTCTCTCTAATTGAGGAAACCTTGATGTAGGGTGATGGGTAATAGGTGAGTGAATGGGTGGGGTGATGGGTAATGGGTGTGGGGTGATGGGTAATGGGTGTGGGGTGATGGGTGAGTGAATGGGTCGGGGGTGATGGGTGATGGGTGAGGGAATAGGTGGGGGGTGATGGGTAATAGGTGAGTGAATGGGTGTGTGGTGATGGGTAATGGGTGAGTGAATGGTTGTGTGGGGATGGGTAATGGGTGAGTGAATGGGTGGGGGGTGATGGGTAATAGGTGAGTGAATGGGTGGGGGGAATACATACATTTCAGGAAAGTTAGAAGGGGCTATCTGGAGAGTCTTTGTTTGGTGGGCCGAGGTGGTGGGTAATGGGTCTATCTGGAGAGTCTGTGTTTTGGTGTTTGGTGCACAATGAAACACATATTACGGTGCATGCGTGCGTGCGCACGCACACACGCACGCACCGCACGCACGCACGGACGCACATCGTCTTGAAAAAGTCGTGTCAGTCGTTTTTGCTCGACGTTGATATCGCACAAAGGACAACAAATTGGACGCGAGGGACAAAGAGGTGTTTCCCAGAGGTAGCAGCAGCTTTCACCGGACTCACATCTCATACCTGCCTCACAGTTCTTCCTTAGGCCCGCCTTCCTTTTGCCACTCCCCCTCACCTAACAGTTTATCCCCATTTCCGTCGCCTTCAACGCTTCGTTCTTCGTCTTAGCCTCCTCATAACTCCTCCTCGACCCTTGGCCGCCTCACAGGTCTTATCGCCCACCTGCCTCCGCGCTATCCTCGTCCCCGCCCACCTAGAGCAATTGGTATGCCGCCGCCAGACACGACGCCGATATCGAGCCCGTTTCTCCAAAGCCTCCAAAAGTCTTGTTTTCTCATGTGTGCGTGTGTGTGTGTGTATGTGTGTGTGTGTGTGTGTGTGTGTGTGTATGTGTGTGTTATCCACTCATGGAGTGGACTCGCCCACCAGTCACGGAGTCCACGGGAGTCGGACTCGCGATCGCCAGTTTCACCCTCCCGGAGTGAGCTTGGAGCTCATTATTACCGATCTTTGGGTAATGCTGGAACTTCAAACACCACACACCCCCATCCCCTTGCTCACGGGGGACAGTAACCGCCCTAATTTTTCAGTGAAAAATCCCCGGGAGCAGTGAGGATTCGAACCAGCTAACGATGTGTGTGTGTGTGTGTGTGTGTGTGTCAGTGTGTGTGTGATCCCACGTTCCTGATGGTGGTGGTGGTGGCGGTTCTGTTGCTGGCCTTGTCTTGTGCTCTGCAACATGTGGGTGGATGACAGAGTTTTCTTCGCATGCTTCATTTCTTTTAATTCTTTCATTGTTCGTCGCCTCCTCCACCAGGGTCACCTCTTAAGGTCTACTGTGGGGGCAATTACCTACCTATGCCTCCTCATCTCCCCTCTGTTTTCAGAAATCCCTCCCAGAAATAATGCGACCCTCAGTTTACCTCTATGTAATTTACTTATAATTCACAATTTTAACTCATGCAAATCGTTATATTAGTAATGACAGTAGCGTGATATAAGACGGGAGATCTTTTGTCTCAATCAGTCATGCAGACCATTCGTCAATGGGGTACAAACAACCGTTACAGAAGTAGAACTATAGAACTATTATCTCCAATTACTGTTCAACTTCAGCCACTAATTGAATGGCTACATACCCATCCGCTATATGAGTCATTTCTGAAGTTTGTTTCACCCACTCATGACCTTAACGACATTTTGAAAACTTCGAAGAATATTGCGAGCTAGAATGTCAAACTAGGAAGCCTCAAACAGAGGCAGCTATATTGGTGAAAACTTGGCACACGCTCTAACGCGTTCACTGCCACCCCCGCCCTTCCTCTCACCTGGTGGGCTTCCCGTGTCCCAGGGCACAACTTGAGGGGCCCAGCGCGGGTCGCACTCCGCTGATGAGCCAGCCTGATAGTAAGTGAATAAAGATTCACAAACCTAGTAAGCAAAGGCTCGATGGTGCATTATGGCGGGATAAATATATGTTGAAAAATAGTAGATGACCATAGATTAACCATATTCATATAGTTATCACCCAGATCAGATGATAGGGATGGTTTAAAGGTACAAACTGTATATGATGAAACTATTAAGTGAGTTCCAATGAAAAGTTTCTCTGACACTGAAAGGTATGTTTCACGTATTTCCAGCTGATTTCTCGTCAGTGCAACTCTAAATTGATAAAGCCCCGGGAAGCAATGGTAAACATATAGTGGACAATAGCACACAGTTGTATGCAGAAATTGCCAATGCCTCAAATATCGTGACCTAACAATCTACCTAGAACCGAATATAAATTTAATGTGTTAAGTTTATGTAAACAGTCCTTATCTTTCTCGGCGGGTACCACCGCCTCGCCGACTCATTCACAACACCGATACTGCCATTGCTTCCCCCGTCTTACATACTATGCATTCTTTCCCAGAGCCAGGCAGACTCTTATTTTGATGGAGATTGTACAAGACACCATATTCATCCGAATCATCCATCCTACCCCTCATCCTAGTTTTTATTTTACCTCGTGTTACATACAGGAAATTAAGACCTTATAGTGAAAATTAAGACCTTGTACAATACGTATATGAACAGGAAAAATACAAAAACATAATAACAACTTTCTTCTTGGTTTCACGAAGGTCTGAGTCCCACCTAAAACTGTCTGTCTTCCCTTCTCACTTCATGTTCCTTCAACTCGATTATCAAATTCTTCACTCCTTTCACCAAATAACTTTTGCTTTACTCAAAATATCGTCCTGCAAGCCTTCCCTCCATCCATCCTTCCCTACACGACCCTCTCTTTCCCCAAGATCTTACTCCTTCCCTTCGTCCTCGCTCTCTACTTTCCTTCACTCTTCTTTAGGCACAATCACTCTCACCACCTCTCCTTCCATGCATTATTCATCGTGCATCAACCATTAAGCAAAGTTACCTCGCAAGCCCCACCCCCTCTCCCCTTTAGTCCTCCTCATTGCGTTTCTTCCTTCCTCCCTTAAGCTCACTCACCCTCCCTCTCTATCCCGCATCCTTATATCCCTCCGTCCATGAGCACATTCTTACCACCTTCACGCCCTATTACAGGTCTCGCCCTCATTACACGTGAAATTCATGTCGCTAATTTTTTCGTACTACCCGAAATTAAGCTCATTAGCAAGCAATGTCATTCCAAGGTCTTTCCTGCTGCTAGCTTGGCTCACTTACCTTTTACCCGTTATTTTTCTATGTTTAGATTTTTTTTTTTTCTCTCCTTCTCTCCTCTCCTCTCTTCTTCTCTTCCTCTCCTCTCTCCTCTCTCTCTCCTCTCTCCCTCTCCTTCTCTCTCCTCCTCTCTTCCTCTCTCTCTCTCTTCTCTCTCTCCCCTCTTTTCCTCCCTTCTCTCCCCTCTCTCTCTCTCTCTCTCTCTCTCTCTCTCTCTCTCTCTCATCACCCCAGAGGGAAACTCCTTTATTTTTTGCAAATCATTGTGCCTTCCTTTGTCCTGCAGCGGGGGCACCAAGGGGGGTTAGGTCCCCAAAAGGGGAGGAAAAAAAAAAAGGAATACAAAGGAAACACAAAACAGAAAGAGAAGTTTAAAGGGAGGCTTTCACCACCTCTGGAAAATGGGAAAAAAGGATAAAGTAGAAGGTCCCCCCCAACCCAATCCCTCCAGGAAAGTGGGGAAAAAAAAGGGGGATAATTTTGAATATAGAAAAATTTCTTTGGAATTTGTGAGGAAGGGTTTTTGAAAGCTTAAATCTAGGCTAACTATACTATTTTGTGGGGGTGGGTTTTAGGTTTGAAGATAGGTCATTTTAGTGTGTTTTGAAAATGGTGTGAACACAGTTGGAGGTCAAGGGGTGGTGCGGCACCTTGCCTGGCGCTTTCTGGGGGCAGCAGTAATCAGGCCCCAGCCCCGTTCAACCACTGCGGATTTTTTGTATTTTCCATGTAGGACCCTACATTTCAATGCCTCCTGCAGCAGGCCCCCTGGTCCCCTTTAAATCCCGATGGTGGTCACTAATGTCAGGACCCTAACTGAACCACAGCCCGTCAAGGCGAGAGAAAAGGTAGTGGTAACCGTTAACTGGGGGCTATCTTGTGTGTTATGAGGTCTAATGTAGTGTTGGTGTAGGCTCAGTGTGGAATTTCAGGGGTGGGGCGGCACCCTTCCCTGGCGTTTCTTGGGAGGGAAAAAAAGTCCAATCAGGCCCCAGCTCGTTTCAATCCACTGCGGTAGGCACTTTCCAAGTGGGACGCCGTGCACTTCAATCCCCCCTGCAGCAGTGCCCCGGTATATAAACCCCGATGGGGTACTAACTGACAGGGCCCCCTTATGAACCACAGCCCGTCACAGGAAAAAGTTGTAAAAAGGGTTTGGACCGTTTACTGGGGCTGTTGAGACGTGGGGGAGGGGTTGGGGGTTTAACGCGACTCGCAACATTTTACGCAATGAGAGTAAGCTTCAGAACCCCCGCGAGATAAATTTAATTCCGAGAAAAACAGTGACAACGGGGGGATTTTATATGAAATTTTATCGAGGGATTTTTAAATGATTCTATTTATTTAGTTTACTACGTCTGACGGCCCCGCCCATTCCCCTAAGTTTTACAACAAGGTTTTTGAAGAAGTACTTTTTCTTCGTTTGTTAAAACCGTTTCCGCTTTTTTTAAATCGTTTTTTTTGTTTAGCTTGGAAAGGTTAGGGAAAAGATTTTGGGACACCGAAAATCCCCCTTTAAGATTTTAAAGATTTTGTAAGGGGACCCCTTTCCCGTTTTATGGGAAAAATTAAGTTCTTTGGCCCATTTCGTTAAAAATTTATTTCGCAATCAGTTATTTTGGTATTCGCTTATTTTTTAAATTTTAAACTAGGGTTTTTTTTAATAAGGTGACCGAATTGCACACAGATTTAAGGGGGGGAACAAGCATTAAAAAAAAGTGGGAAAAATTTTTCAGATTTGAAAACGAAAGTTGTCAAAAAGCCAACCAATTTTTTTGATTTTTTAACCCAAATTTTATTTTTGAGATCTTGAATTTAAACGCCCAACTTTTTTTATAACATTTTATTGGAAAAGTTATCACAACTTTAGAGGGTGTTTATTCCGAATGGTAGTAAACTTTTCAAGGGGTTTAAATTTTTTGGGTTTTTTAAATTTGTTTCCCTTTAAGTCGTTTGTATAATTCCTGAATTTTAGAGGCATGTTTTGATTTTTGGTGTACAGAAATTTTCGATATCCTGATGGATTTCCTCGTAATTATTTATTGATATTAAGAACGGATAGGTTTTTAGAACTGTCCTTGAGGAAAACCACTATTTACATGGCCAGTCAAAAAAAGAATTTCCATTTATCACCACCCTTTGTTTACATTGACAGCCAAATTTTCTATCCAATTGGAAAGATGGCCTTTTTTTTTTTTTTACCATGAGTTTTATTTGCTAATGGAGAAGTTATGAGGAACTTTGCGAACGCTTTTTTAAAAAATAGGGTCGAGGGAGAGGCAATGAAGGTTGTGGGTGGCACCTTAAGTCTATTTTTGAGGTGATTTTAAAAACCCGAAAAAAGGTGCTTTTTTAAGTGAA
>JACEEZ010019957.1:458009-490509 GCA_016584305.1 Chionoecetes opilio | reverse complement strand
CTGCCAGCAGTCTCGGCTTACGCTGATGACTGTACTCTCTCCTGCTCCTACCCGCGACATGACAGTGGGCGTGCTGCTGATGAGGTCAATCAGCAGCTGAGGGTTATACAGGAGTGGGGTACACGTTGGCAGGTGAACTTTGCTCCGGAGAAGACACAGGCAATGGTGGTTTCTCGGTCCCCCGCTGCCGGGCCAGCAGTGGAAGGGAGGCTGCGGTTTGGTGGCGTTCCTCGCCCACTCCAGGAAGCCGTCAAGGTTCTTGGAGTAGAGGTGGACCGAGAGCTAAGGTTTGACGGCCACATCAAACACATTGCAAAAAAGGCCTCTCACAGGGTCTCTGCCCTGCGAAGGGTAGCCAGATTCCTCGACAGGGGAGGGAAGCTCTTGCTCTATAAGGCCCAGATACGGCCTTACTTAGAGTACGCCGCCCTCTCCTGGATGTCGTGCGCAGCCTCGCACACTCGGAGGCTGGACAGCATCCAGCGTCGAGCCCTGCGACTGGTGGATGCTGCAGACCCCCCAGACCCCCCAGACCCACCAGCCCTGTTCGAGCCGGTGAGTCCTCTCGACTCACTGGAACACCGCAGGGATGTCGCGGCGCTTGTGGTATTCCACAAGGCACAGGGAGTGCCACACCTGGCTGGGTTACGACAGCCTCCGAGAGTCGCCACGCGGAGCACGAGAACGGTGCTTACCAGTGGTGATGCAGTGGAGGTGCCGCGTTCCCGTGCCAGCCAGCACCAACGCACCTTTGTGGGCCGCGTCTCCAGGATGTGGAACATTTTCACGGCCGCTGTCCCTCACATCCAGGAGATGAACACACAAAGTGTAAAGTTGGCGGCCAATCGGTGGAGACTGTTGAAGCCCACCCCGCTGAGCCTAGTGATACTGTGACACTAGTGACAGCAACAGTGCCTCAACAAACACTTTAGTGATACATAAATGTATATAATGTTAGTTTTTAGGTCTTTATATTTATGTGTAAATTGCCCTTAAGATAGGTAGCACACGACAGTGCACCTTTGGGCTTTAGTTATATGTATGTTTAAAAAAAAAAAAAAAAAAAAAAAAAAGAGAGAGAGAGAGAGAGAGAGAGAGAGAGAGAGAGAGAGAGAGAGAGAGAGAGAGAGAAGAGGAGAGAGAGAGAGAGAGAGAGAGAAGAGAGAGAGAGAGAGAGAGAGAGAGAGAGAGAGAGAGAGAGAGAGAGAGGAGGAGAGAGAGAGAGAGAGAGAGAGAGAGAGAGGAGAGAGAGAGAGAGAGAGAGAGAGAGAGGAGAGAGAGAGAGAGAGAGAGAGAGAGAGAGAGAGAGAGAGAGAGAGAGAGAGAGGAGAGAGAGGAGAGAGAGAGAGAAGAGAGAGAGAGAGAGAGAGAGAGAGGAGAGAGAGAGAGGAGAGAGAGAGAGAGAGAGAGAGAGAGAGAGAGGAGAGAGAGAGAGAGAGAGAGAGAGAGGAGAGAGAGAGAGGAGAGAGAGAGAGGAGAGAGAGAGAGAGAGAGAGAGAGAGAGAGAGAGAGAAGAGAGAGAGAGAGAGAGAGAGAGAGAGAGCGAGAGGAGAGAGAGAGAGGAGAGGAGAGAGAGGAGGAGAGAGAGAGAGAGAGAGAGAGAGAGACTTGGGTAGCTTCTAATAGATGGAATAAGAAGGAGCCAAACAAATAGTACGTGAATGGTGGAAACCCTGTGAGAAGGATGAAGGAGTATGAATACGTGTTGGAAGGAGAGGAACAACATGATAGAATGGGAATTGTTTCAATACTTCAAAGTGATTGGTGAATGGTGTCTCCCTTCCTCAAACCACCGTCTTCTGCCTACCCCCTTAACTGTACGCACGCACGCCTCATACTCTTGACATCCATCCATATGACCCACACGCACACGCACACACACACTGTCTGTCTGTCTCTTTCTCTCTCTACCGTACTTTATTCTTCGTTTCTCTCTCCCTCCCTCCAATACATCGTCCATCCATTATTCTATTCATTTCGTGCTTCCTTCATTCTTTCTCCTTTCTTTTTTTCCTGTCACTTTCCATAACTTTGCCTTTTTTTCCAGTCTTCCTGCATAACCACCCCTCCCACCCTACCTCCCTCCCTGGCAGCTACAAGCCATTTCTCCCTGACCTCGTAAAGTTTTTTCAGGGGCCCGCAAGGTGAACTGAACACAAGGGAGGGAAGTCCCCTGCCGTGGACTTACAACCTGCCACGGCCTCTCCCAATCCCGTCTTTCCTGCCCCTGTGTTATATATCCCGAGGGTTGCGTTACTTCCATGTGCTACTGCTATGTGTTTTCTTAATTAAGTGTTACTCCGGGGTGTTGTATTTCATTCTTAGCTCTTCTTCTAAATGCTATACTTAGGTGTTATTCCTTAGTTGAAACTCCTAGGTGTTACTATGTATTTATCACATGTGTTTTGTCCTGAAGTACTTACATAATGTGCATATAATTATGTTTTAATGAGATCATGTTGTATAAAAGAAATTAAGAGTTTTGTCTAATGTCATTGGATCTGTGTAATGTGCCTTAACGAGCAGGACGCTGTAATGGGGATACGGTGATGATGATGATAATGATGATGATGGTGATGATGATGATGATGATGATCCTCTCACCACCTTAACTCCCTCCACCTTCTGCTTCAACTTGCGGTGTACCTATAAACACTTTACGAGGTCAGGGACACATGACATATGGCCACCAGGGAGGGAGGGAGGGCTATGAAGGAAGACTGGAAAAAAAGGCAAAGATCTGGAATGTAACTGGAAAAAAAAGAAGGAAAAAGAATAAAGGAAGAACGAGAGATAAGATAAGATTTTCATCCTATCTAGACACTTTGCAAGTACCAACTACAAGGTTATTGACTATACAAAGCGCCGCCACGTCAGCACGAACTAGGCGGACTCGAACCGCTGACCGAATGCACAGGGCCGCTGCACATTGCGAACTCACGTCTCTACCAACCTTGCCACCCTGACGGGCGAAGGAAGAACGAAATGAGACAGAGATATGGAAGACCCTCTGTGGGAGGGAGGGAGAAACACGAAGAATAAAGTTAGGTAAAGAGATATAGAGAGAGCGAGAGCGAGAGCGAGAGGAGAGCGAGAGCGAGAGCGAGAGCGAGATTTTTATAAACCTTCATCTTTTCATTTTCCTTATCCTTAAAAAAAATATATTATTCACTATATAACCCCCTCAGCCTTCTACTCCGTGACGTTGTGGTGAATTTCTTTGAAGATAAAGAAAATAAACTATTTATAACATTAGTATTACATTAGAACATTTAATTAGTAATTGTTCTTGCTCGATCAATTTACTCGAATTCTTTCACCGTTTCTTAGAAGCGCGCGATGAAAACAGGTCAGTAGATGTTGTTTATCTGGGCTTACAAAAGCCTTTTACAAAGTTTCCCATTGACAACCACTCCGTAAACTTTTCACCCACTGTATCTCAGATAACATCCATAATTGGCTAGAAGAATGACTATCTCCTGTAACAAAGTGGTTTCAAATAGTTTTGTCTGACTGGCTGGATAGTAATAGTAGTGATAGTGTATTTTTGTCGTTCTTACAAGAATTTCCGTGCAATTTGTGCGTATTGTACGGTTTTTCTTCCTTTCAATGCAGCCTCTGCTCGATGAATTAGACGGTGGGGGGAGGAGCCTTAGCCTTTACTATGCTATGTTTCACTTAAGATGATATATATATATATATATATATATATATATATATATATATATATATATATATATAATATATATATAAGATAGTATAGTTTATCCCAAACTGCCTTGTCAGGTCTGTTGTTGTTTGTTCTTCAATTGTGTTCCACTGTCTTCCTTTATGTTCCTCCTCCTACTCTTGTTCTCGCCGTGTGTTTGAGTGCCAGATCTCATAAACCTTTGGGTTCGCCCGAGAGACGAACGGACCGAGAGAGGTAGAGAGAGATATCCAAGAGGCAACTCCCTTCAGAATACCTACTTCCCGAGAACCAGTTTTCCTTCCCAATGCTTCCATTAGCCCTGACAACAGACACACAGACACATAGTGTGCGTCCAGGGTCTACAGTTGTCGCCGCCGGAGATGACCGGCGGCCATCTTAGTGGGCTGACTTTTTCCAAAATCAACAACTTCACGCATCACTCTTACCCGATTTCCTGACACTACAATTTAATATCAAGACAAACTGAGGCCTGCATCGTCTTTCTGAGAAAATTCTGCATTGCATTAGTATATATTTGTAACTCTAATGTAAGCACAAATATTCGAAAATAAAGGTTAAAGTAATCGTCCATGCCATTTCATCATTCCTGATTTAATGCAGTCAAAATATAGCCATTATCGAATATATCAACAATATGTTGTCACTTTTTGCATCCAGTCAGCCGTTTATGAATAATCCACAATAAAAATCTGCAAATCTGCACACTTTTCCGAGTAAGTTGGTATAGGACGTCCCACTGTTAAAATATCTAGGCTCCTAGAGGGTCAAAATTGCGTCATGAAGCTGGAATTGCTCCCTGCTCACCTGTCATCAGTCATCCATTGTGGGAACAGCGGGAGTCTGGGTAAACAAATTTGCTGTGGAGCCTTCTGAACCACACTCCACCTTTACATTACAATTTTTTTGTATGCCTATAGCGCCTGTAAGCAGTGACCTCCAGGGCTCGGATGGTAGGCCCTGGAGGTTCACTTGAAGGCTGTGATGGTTGGCCCTCGCCCGTGGTGGCGCAGACAGGATTTTTATAACGACATGTGATTAAAGACTCATGCCGCCCCTCTGTGTCCTCCGATGCACTCGCAATCGAAGGTAGAGTTAATGGGCAGAATGTGAGTGTTCTTAGGCCACTCGACGGTGCAGAAAGATTTTAAGTGGATTTTTGGTTCTCACTCGGGATCGAACTCGGGTTACGAAGAACGCCACTCGGAGACGCTAACCACTCCGCAACCGCATCCCCATCCCTGCAAATGTATACTAATGCAATGCAGAATTTTCTCAAGAAGACGATGCTGCCTCTGTTTGTCATATCATTAAATAGTAGTGTCAGGAAATCGGGTAAGAGTGAGGTGTGTGAATTTGTTGATTTTGGAAAAAGTCAGCCCATTAAAATGGCCGACAGCTTGGAGCGGTGGCGACACCCAGGGCCATGTATCCTGCCATGGGGCCTGACGCGCACTCAGGTCTATAACTCTGTGGCCTGACACACGCTTTCAGGCCTCGGAGTAACAAGGAAGAAGAATATATGCATAAGAATAGATAGGAAGAACATATTAATATTTTTTTTTTTTTACATGTTGTGCCTATAGCGCCTGTAGGCAGTGGTGACCCAGGGCTCGGATGGTAGGCTCTGGAGGCTCACTTGAGGGCTGTGATGGTTGGCCCTCGCCCGTGGTGGCGCAGGCAGGATTCTTATAGTGACGCCTGTGATTAGAGGCTCATGCCGCCCCCCTGTGTCCTCCGATGCACTTGCAATCGAAGGTAGAGTTGATGGGCAGGGCATGTGGGTGTTCTTAGGCCACTCGACGGTGCAGAAAGGTTTAGGGTTTCTTCGGGGATCGAACTCGGGTCACCGAGAACGCCAGTCGGAGACGCTAACCACTCCGCTACCGCCTCCCCCCATAGACAAGAAGACCTATCGGTTTGCAACGAGGGTATCACCTGAACTACATACTACTACTACACTCAAACTACATGTATGATAAACAGGATGGCACAGAACAAGGAGAAGGAAAAAGAGAAAAGATAAGGAGCCACGTAAACGACATGGTATGAGATAGACGTGCTTTCCCGCCTTCAGTCATAAAAAACAAGCTCCGTGATAAGTCTTATTAAGTTATCAAGACTCTCTCTCTCTCTCTCTCTCTCTCTCTCTCTCTCTCTCTCTCTCTCTCTCTCTCTCTCTCTCTCTCTCTCTCTCTCATCTATCTATCTATCTATCTATCTATCTTTGCCTCTCATTGCCTCTCTTTGTTTCTCTCTCTATCATTGCAAGTTTTATATATTCATTTATCCGTTTATTTTCCATTTTCTACCTTAGCTTCGCTCCCTCTCAGTCTCTCTATGCCGCGGTTCCCCTATCCTTTTGTCATGTTTTCTCATCTATAATAATATAAGCGAAAGTGTGTGTGTCTGTCTGTCTGTCTGTCTGTCTGTCTGTCTGTCTGTCTGTCTGTCCGCGATAGGTGCCGCCCCCCGTGGCGGAATCCCATCACATGTCACAGTTTTGCAACCAGCTCGACCAGGGGAAGGTTTTAAGGCCACTTATGAGATGATCCGATCACTTTTTTTTCTTTTTTTTTAGCAGCCTATTAGCGAGAATTGTGAAAAAAAAATGTGGGTTGCGAGAATTGAGGAAACCTTGATGTAGGGTGATGGGTAATGGGTGAGTGAATGGGTGGGGTGATGGGTAATGGGTGTGGGGTGACGGGTGAGTGAATGGGTGGGGGGTGATGGGTTGGGGGTGCTGGGTGATGGAATAGGTGGTGGGTGATTGGTAATGGGTGAGTGAATGGGTGTGTGGTGATGGGTAATGGGTGAGTGAATGGGTGGGGGTGATGGGTAATGGGTGAGTGAATGGGTGGGGGGAATACATACATTTCTACATCCATGATTTCAGGAAAGTTAGAAGGGGCTATCTGGAGAGTCTGTGTTTGGTGGGCCTTTGGCCCACCAAACACAGGTGGTGGGCCAAAGGCCCACCAATAGCCCTAATGGGTGAGTGAATGGGTGGGGGGTGATGGGTAATGGGTGAGTGAATGGGTTGGGGGTGATGTGAATGGGTTGGCGTTAATACATACATTTCTACATCCATGATTTCAGGAAAGCTAGAAGGGGCTATCTGGAGAGTCTGTGTTTGGTGGGCCGAAGGCCCACCAAACACAGGTGGTGGGCCGATGGCCCACCAATAGCCCTCCGCAGGAGCTAGCCAAAAAGGCCGCCCGGAGGGCGGCTTTGCGGCTAGTACCTTATATTTCTCATAATATGCAGTATACTATTTCAGTATTCCTGGACGCCCCACTCGCTCTTTTCCCTCGCAAGCCTTTAAACTTTCCAAATAAATAACACGTCTAGTGGAGAGTTAAGGAAAAAGAATGGCGCAGCGTTTTTCCCCTAGTCATATTTTCGCCCTATTGTTATGATTATAATTATCCCCTCCTGCCGCGCTGTTCCTCCTCCTTGCCCCATTTTATCATTCTGTCTCATATGTAGTTTACTGTAAATGGCAGTACATAGTTCAACAGATACCGACATGTCTCCGGGTATATGTTTATCATATGTAATATTTTTTCTCTCCTCCTCCTCCTCCTGTATCATCCTTTCTCTTATGTAGAGAAGTGAAAACAAACAGCGTCATCAGGAGTAAAACTATGTTGCTGTTTGTTATTCCTTTCTTATGGTGCGTCCACACTGGCAACAAAACATGTTGGAAACACAAAATACAACATAGTAGGGAACAAGTTGTAGGTCGGGAATGATTCAATGTTATAGACATGTTGGTACTGATATTTAGGTGATATGTTGGTAAGACCGGTGTGGACGAGTTAATGTCGGGGCAGATATCTAGACAGACACACAGACACACACCAACAGCGACGGCATCTGGTTCACTCGTTGTAGGCCTACTTAGGACAAAACCATGGAGTGGACGAGGGAACAGACGGTACAATTGATCGATTGTTACCGCGGACACATTTTGCTTTGGGATCCTACCCATATTCTATATAAACATAGATTCAGATCACATCTCCAGAGACCAGTGTGGACGGCCGCACAAAGTCTACTCTTGTTGCCAACATTTCGCCAACATTGTAGCACACAATGTCCCTTACATTGTTGTAGACATGTCTCCAAATGTCGGCTGTTGTGTTTCGCGCAGTGTTTTCATCTTGTCTGTAGACAAAATGTTGCCAGTCTGGTCGCACCATAAGGGTCTCTGGAGACGTGATCTAAATCTATGTTTATATAGAATATGGGTAGGATCCCAGAGCAAAGTGTGTCCGCGGTAACAATCGATCAATTGTACCTAAGTAGGCCTACAACGAGTGAACCAGATACCGTCACTGTTGGTGTGTGTCTGTGTGTCTGTCTAGATATCTGCCCCGACATTAACTCGTCCACACCGGTGTTACCAACATATCACCTAAATATCAGTACCAACATGTCTACAACATTGAATCATTCCCGACCTCACAACTTGTTGCCTACTATGTTGTATTTTGTGTTTCCTACATGTTTTGTTGCCAGTGTGGACGCACCATAAGGATCACCCCTCCAAAAAAAATATAAACATTCACATCACTACGATTATATCTATAACATTTCACCAACCACTACCTTGTACTCTCTCCACCACCACCATCACACTACTACTACTACTACTACTACTACTACTACTACTACTACTACTACTACTACAACAACTACTAGAATTACTACTACTTCTTAAAGCCCGTTCCTCTCAACCATCTCGAACAGTATCATTCATCTCTCCACCAGAAAGCAACGCCACCCTTTACTGCTACGCGAACGGCACGTGGTCCAGTCGCTCCTTCTACAACTACTGCCTCAACGCCATCACCATCCCGTCCGGCAGCCACATCAGCGCCTCCGTCAGCACCTCACAGACCATCTTTTACGTTGGCAACTCCCTCAGCCTCGCCGCCGTGGCCCTGGCTCTCTGGATCTTCATCTCATTCAAGTCTCTCTGTCTCTGTCTCTGTCTCTGTCTCCGAGAACCCCGGTACCAATTCACTGCTGGGTGTACAGGGCCTAGGTTTTTTTTTATTATAAGGAAACAGCCCATCTATCTCCGTTCCGCCAGGGATCAAACCCGGGACATCTCGGTTGTGAACCGAGCGTGCTACCACTACACTACGGAGTACCCCGGTGTGTGTGTGTGCTGAAATGTCTCAACTACTCATTTCTTCTTTTTCTTCACTCTCGCATCACTTTCTGTTGTCTGATGACTAGCTATGTTTCTCGTTTGTATGATGATTTGCAATGCTCCCATTCACATATTCACATTCACAAGCATAGGCAAGCAATAGAATACTTACTCGTAGTTACAAGCACCTCATCGTTCGTACCAATAACAATATACCTTGATGTTTTCTTCCTCCTCCTCTACCCTATCCAACTCTACCAATAACTGTGCCAATATTTTCCCTCGTTCGGTTCCTGCTTCTCCCTCAATGTGTCTTACTTTTCCACTTACTCATTTTCGTTTTCCCTTCACCCACTTCTGGTCATGCTTCTTTTTCTGTTTTTCTTCCATCAACTTTTATTGCTTTCTTTTTCAATCTCTTAGTGCTTTTCCCACTTCCCTGTCGCTGCCTTATTCAATCTTCTCCGCCTTGTCGTCCATGAATTCATTATCGTACTTTTTCTTCTTCTTCCTGCTCTCATTTCACCACTGCCTTCTACATCTTACATCTTCTCCTCCATTTCATATTTCTGTGCCAATTCCACCTGATTCTTTTCTGCTTTTTTCTTTTTCTTTCTCTTTCTGGTTATAACTACCGTTTCCATTATCATTATTAGCATTATTTAATTTATTATCAGCAATAATAATAATGATGATAATGATTATAATAATTATATTATCATTATCATACCATCTATAATAATATAAGCGAAAGTGTGTCTGTCTGTCTATCTGTCTGCGATAGGTGCCGCCCCCCGTGGCGGAATCCCATCATATGTCACAGTTTTGGAACCAGCTCGACCAGGGGAAGGTTTTAAGCCCACTTATGAGATGATCCGATCACTTTTTTTTTCTTTTTTTTTTTAGCAGCCTATTAGCGAGAATTGTAAAAAAAAAATGTGGGTTGCGAGAATTGAGGAAACCTTGATGTAGGGTGATGGGTAATGGGTGAGTGAATGGGTGGGGTGATGGGTAATGGGTGTGGGGTGATGGGTGAGTGAATGGGTGGGGGGTGATGGGTTGGGGTGATGGGTTGGGGGTGATGGGTGAGGGAATAGGGTGGGGGGGGATGGGAAATGGGTGAGTGAATGGGTGTGTGGTGATGGGTAATGGGTGAGTGAATTGGTGGGGGGTGATGGGTAATGGGTGAGTGAATGGGTGGGGGGAATACATACATTTCTACATCCATGATTTCAGGAAAGTTAGAAGGGGCTATCTGGAGAGTCTGTGTTTGGTGGGCCGAAGGCCCACCAAACACAGGTGGTGGGCCAAAGGCCCACCAAACACAGGTGGTGGGCCAAAGGCCCACCAATAGCCCTAATGGGTGAGTGAATGGGTTGGGGGTGATGGGTAATGGGTGAGTGAATGGGTTGGGGGCAAGGATAGTACATAGAGGATAAGAGGGCTCAAAGGCTGAAGGGGAGGACAGAGCTTATAGGATTTTTTACCTGAAGATGGCGCTGCGGTCACGGCGAGCAGACAGCCGCGGTGGCCACCCAAGCCGTTAGCCCGTTACCAAGGCACCAACTTTCAAAACATGGACCCTGCCAACAGTGCTCTGCTCTGCTGTAATTGTGGCAAAAAATACTGCACTCACGCTTCAATGAGACTTCTCTATTTCCCGAAGACGCTAGAAGGTACGTACGAACGTGTGGTGATATGGAAAGTGATTAAATAATGCTAAAATTTGAAAAATAAGACATATAAACACCCTTGCTTCTCTACACTTTCGGCCCTGCAAGTAATAATGATCTATTATCTGCAATATTCCTAGCTCGCAGTACATTATTTCAACATTAGGTAATATTAGGCATAAGAAATCTTAACAATATTGCAAAAAGCACGGCAAATTAATGTAACAGAGTATTACAATAACTTAAATAAGGCTTTAACTTAGGCGTGTCACCTGACGGAGCATAAAGTTAAGTTTACCTGCAGCTTAGGTTATTGTGCAGCGCCAAGTAAAGGATTGGTATTATTCTAGTGTTTGCCCATACTCCCCCCTCTCCCGCAAAACAAGCTTGGGGACCTGGGGGAATGCAGGATACAAAAGCTGGGGTACAAAATATGCGTCGCAAACATACTTTTTGAGTTATGGAAATTATAAAAATTCTCTAGATTTAGGGAAAATTAATTGGATTTCTTCTGAGTCTAGAGACGTGTGAACCTGACGATCCTCACAGAATGATGACTGAAATGTTGAGAACCCCCCCCAACCCCCCCGCTAGGAGGTTAGGTTAGGTTAGATTTGGTTAGGTTAGGTTAGGTTAGATTTGGTTAGGTTAGATTTGGTTAGGTAAGGTTTGGTTAGGTTAGGTTAGGTTATCGGTGGGTCAAGCCCCCGCTAGGTTAGGCAAATTTCTCTAGATATAAGGAAATTACCCTAGATCTAGGGAATTTTAACCCCCTAAACAACTCTTAAATTACGTGTTTCCGACGCATAATTTGTTCCCCACCCGAGAACCCCGCATTCCCACAGGTGCCCAAACATGTTTGGGGGAAGTGGGAGAGTATGGGCAAACACTAGAATTTTACCAAAGGATTTAAACTGGGATAAGTAACTGGAAGGGACTTATGCTAACATCAATAATATAATATAAAATAGATTACAGTAATATCGGCCTTAATCGGCTTCTTCACGGTCAACATTTTATGCGACCTAACCATTTTCATATTTTACCATTTCTTTTTATCCCACCAGGCTGTTCAGGGTGTCTGCAAAGAACATGACAACTTTATAGAGCGAGAGATGCCCCGCCAGCAACTACTTATGTGCTCAGACTTGCAGCAGCTTGCAGCTGATCTACGTTCCCATTGGATGGGAAAATGAACACATGTCGGGAAGGTGTGTGCTTGTCTTTAGCTAATCTCAATTTCAGGTATAGAGGCTGGATTTAGTAAATGGTAAATCTTATTTGTAATTGACTAGTGTAGAATACTTTGAGGATTTCAAATGATATTTCTCTCTAAGTTTAGTGAAAGTTGCAAGCAGTTTGGGCGCCCCTAAAATTGTATCGACAATTATAAGTTTTTCATTATTTACATGCTGTGCTGCTCACATGATTCCTAAAAAGGTCCTGTACTTCAGATTAATACAGGAAGAACAAGCTGCATTAAAGATATTTGGCCGAGAAAGCATAAATTAGAGAATACAAAATGATGTATAGCAATGATCATTATGTGTGCAGGGTGCATAGGTGGTGGAGATCTTATTACATATTTTTCCATAGCTGCTTGTGATCAAGACCCTTGTCGTGCCAAGGAAGGCAGCAGCACAGTTGAAAAAAGAAGTATGGTCTTCAGCCCAAGAACCCTGAGGCGACCGATGAGGATATCAGCAGCCAGTTTGCCAGAAGGTGGGATTTTTTTCTATTCATTAATATTAAGTAGTATTATATAGAGTATATATATATATATATATATATATATATATAATATATATATATTATATATATATATATATATATATATATATATATATATAATATATATATATATATATAATATATATATATATATATATATATATATATATATATTATATATATAATATATATATATTAAGTAGTTCAATCTGAATTAGGCCAATAAGTCAAGCAATATATTATGTGTGATGATGGATGATAGGTAGTAAAAAGTATCACAAAATTTTCCTGATCAGCAACAGATTATTTTGCTTGATCTTTGTATTGTCAGTCATTTGGTCGATGACAAGCATAGCTACCCTGCCAACATGTGACCGTGCCTGGCATAACCACTGCCAGCACTTTCTTATCAACAAGTGAGACTTAAAACAGTTCTTTATGTAATAATGAATATAATAATAGAAGTAATCTTTCAATAATGCATGCTCATGCAGCATAATTTCACCTTATACTCTGATTTCATTGATGTACATTCAGAGACTGAAAGCTGAAAGGTAACAAGTGATAGATGCTTCTTTAATTAACTAGGTTTTGTTACTCAGAAATATGAACACCAATGAAGTCGTGGATAGCCATGCCATGAATGTGATTTACCACACTTTATGATGTACCATGAGGATCATCCACTAAGCATTAAGTTGTAGTAGTTGAAGAATTTTACAGATCTTATTACAAAATAAGTTTTTCATCATTTACATGATGTGCTGTCGGCATTATTCTTAGCGTAGTAAGACCAAAATTAATCCAGGCTGAACAATCTCTTAAAGAAAGCTACATGGCTGAGAAAGCACAAATAAATTATATTATACAAAGTCATGTACGCGGGCCATGAGTTTGACACCCCTGGTTTAGAGCAAGGGTTCTCAAACTTTTTGGCCTGCGACCCATCCAATTAATTTTGAAAGGTTTGCCCCCCCACCCCACCCTTACCAAAGCATTTTTGACAATCTCACACATTTACATTCCTTGTCTTTTTTCTCTCTCTTACACACACACACACACACATACCCAGTTTTACCCACACATAGGTAGAGTCGTATTGCACCGTATCATAACATTCTAGGTATAATATATTTGGTAAAACATTATGAATACTTAAATGATACCGTAATCAGTGCAATCTATATCCTATATTCTTGCTTTAGGCACATCGAAAAAATAAGTAACCTAAATAAAGTTTAGACTTGTGATGTGGATTTGTAATGCATTAACAAGGGTCGGGCGGTGATGATACAAGTAGCCTACCTATGTATAGCTACTGGACGTGTGAGCGTGGTGGTGAGGGCTTGGCGTAAAGGGGAGGGAGGAAAAAGGAGCAACTCTTTTCTCAGTCAGATTATGTAACTGTAGTACTTTTATATAAGCAATATATTAATTAAAGCCTAGAAAGTTATAATCATTGTTTTGTTTTATACTGATAAAAGGAAAGAATAATAATAAATAATAAATATTGTGCATTTTGCACATTCTAGAAATCTCGCGACCCCTCAGAAGACTTTCGCGACCCCCAGTTTGAGAACCCCTGGTTTAGAGTGTACACACTATGCATATATACTCTGTGGCATTATATGTTCCTGGCTTGATTAAAAAGATGACAACTGAATATGGGATTTGAATTTATAGAAAATTTAAGAAAGGAAAAGATGTTTGTATTGATCATGATATATTTCCTAACCAAAATCTGGCAACTTTCAGGGCTCCAATGACACCTACCCCACAGCCAAGGACATTGCTTCAGCATGAAGAAATTCACAACACTCATCTCCCGGGATTGACTGCTCTCCACAAGTCTCTGGAAAACTACCCCAAGGAGTTTGCAGACACTGAAGATTTACCAAACTCACACAGGAGTAATCATGGTGCTAACGTTTGGGGTGAAATATTGAACACATATGACTGTACATGATACTTTACATCTATTCTCTTCACAAGTCAACCACTCCTCAGATAACTCATTTCCACTGCTTGAATCTGAGACCTCTTATATTTATTCCACGTCCAAGTCTCACTTGTATATGTCACTAGGAAGTAATGCTGTCCCTTATTACCTTTTTTCACTTCCTTACTCAGCGTCCTCTCATCATGCAGCACAAATATCCCATTGCTTGCTGTCCATGTTGGGGTCTCTCTTATTTCTACTTCCATGCTCCATGCTCCATACATTCACACTCATTAATTCCTCAAAATATTTTTTTCGCCTTTTGACATCCTCATTTTCTCTCTCCACCATTATTCCATCTAGTTCCTCTTTCTTTTTGTACTTCCTCCAAATATAGTCTTTCATTCTCTCTAAAAATCTCACTCAGATTCCTTTCAAAATTCTCATCCACTTTCATTCAGTTGTTTTGTGATAACCCATTTCACTCTCCTTTCGCATGTGCTCTTTTCCTGCTATCCCTTACATCAGTGGTTCTCAACTCGTTTCAAGCCATGGATCACTAGCCCAATTAAAAAAAAATCATGGACCAACTCCTTTTTGAATTTAGAGATATGATGAAAAAGGGTAGATTTTAAATGTAGGTAAAGGTTGGTTATAAATATATATCCTGTAAATATAAATTACACGAAATTTTCAGAAATATATCAAATAATATCTGATAGCTCACATTTTGGTTTCATATATATTTCAGTTCATTTCCAAATATCGTGAACGTCCTGTGGACCACTAAAAAAGTTATCATGGACCACCAGTTGAGAACTACTGCCTTACATGCTCAGACACATTTCTCTGTTGGGTTTTGACATATGCATCCCTCCTGAGCTATTACTTGCTTGACTTCATCTGTCCACCGGCATGCCATTTGTTTCCTTGTTTTCACCTTTGTGCCCACCAATTGCTCCTTAACCCTTAATTTTAGTATTCGCTCTTTGAAGAACCTACACACATTTTAAACCTCACTTTTTATATCTTTGGTATACCACTCAATTCATACGCCAATTTCTGCCTGTAATCCCCCCAAACTTCTTCATTATCAATCTTTTCAAGACTAACCCCTCTCCTCTTATCCCTGGACTGTTTTCAGAACATCTATGTCATGCAATATCATTTTTATTAATACTGCTAGTTGATTCATGCTGTCGAACTTGCCTCTAACAACTTTCACATCAGTTATCTCTCCTTTCAGTCTCCCATCTGTGGCTATATAATTTATCAGGCCTTTCTGCTCATTCTGTGAACTCCCTCTTCTCCCTGTATACCTATGTTTCATCCTATGTTCAAAATAGGTGTTTGCTAAAGCCTAAAACAACTCTTGTCGTGCAGATCACCAAATTATTACTATATTCTCATACCTCACCAGTACACCGTACTTACCAACAATTTTCTTCTTCTTTAAATCTTATCTATTATGGCATGCATGGCAGAAAAGGCAGAGCCTTGTACACTGGTTCTCACTTTTTCATCTTGCATGAAACGTTTGCATCTGTCCTTGCCTTCCATAATGAAATACACCACCAGTTGTGGCCATTGCATACGTTAAAACCCCAAAGATGCAGTGCTATTATTATCTGCCTTATTGTTTGATATGTTAAAGTATCCACCTATGTGCCTGGCATCTGTAGTAATTTGATATCATTTAGTGTAAAGGAGCTGTATGGCACTTGTTATTTTACATTTCCAATATTGTACAAGAAACAAATGGTAGTGTTGACTGTTGCCTTAATTAGAGGATATATATATATATAATATATATATAATATATATATATATATATATATATATATATATATATATATATATATATATATATATATAATATATGTATATACGTATGTGTGTGTGTGTGATTGTTGTATTTGGTATAATAGTCAGGCTAATATACTGTTTTACAATTATTATTTTATTACAGTATCTGTTTTGGTTTTTGCATTGTGTAGGTGATTCTAACAAGTCATTCATACTGCAATACCATTATTATCTGCCTATTGGTAATATGTCCATGATTATGCTTTCAGGCCCAATATTTTTCTGGTATTCAACATTGCAACAGTCCTGCATGTACTGGATGTCAAGTCTAACTGCTTGAAATCCTTAATAAAATTAAATTGATCACTATGTTCTTCTATTTACCTTTTAATGAATTATATATATAGTCAAAATATAAGGTTAATAAAGTAATAGGAAGAGAATAAACGAAAAGGCAAGGTATGGGATGCTTAAGTAGAAATACTTAAGACACCCCTAAAAATCTGCTGTGTTTCGATTCATCTCCTGAAGATGGCGCAGCGTCCGTCCTCCAAACTTTAACACCCCCCCCCCTATCCTCTATGTACTATCCTTGGTTGGGGGTGATGTGAATGGGTTGGCGTTAACACATACATTTCTACATCCATGATTTCAGGAAAGCTAGAAGGGGCTATCTGGAGAGTCTGTGTTTGGTGGGCCGAAGGCCCACCAAACACAGGTGGTGGGCCCCCACCAATAGCCCTCCGTAGGAGATAAGATAAGATTTTCATCCTATCTAGACACTTTGCAAGTACCAACTACAAGGTTATTGACTATACAAAGCGCCGCCACGTCAGCATGAACTAGGCGGACTCGAACCGCTGACCGAATGCACAGGGACGCTGCACATTGGGAACTCACGTCTCTACCAACCTTGCCACCCTGACGGGCGCCCTCCGTAGGAGCTAGCCAAAAAAAGGCCGCCCGGAGGGCGGCTTTGCGGCTAGTTATCTATATAACCAAAGTATATATTAATCATTAGTGGTGGCAGTAGTCATCGTTTAGTCAGTCAGCAGTTTATCGGTGGTCTCTTCACCAGCTGAGTGGTGATAGTGGTGGTTGTGGTGGTGAGGGTGGTGATGCTGTTGATTCGGCGAGGTAGGTGGTGATGGTGTGATTCGGCGTGGTGGGTGGTGATGCTGGTGATGGATGGCACAGGACATTTGTCGGCCTTTTCGGCGTTGTATCATATGGATGATGAGTCACTCGCTTCGTCACGTGTGGACGGAGAGATTGTCACTGTTCCGCGGCACGATCGTTGCAATGCAGTGATGGTGCGGGAGATATAACATTGTCCACCGTATTGTGTCACTGGGCGGTACGCAACCATGAACGACACGCCGGTACGCAACAAACAGGCTTGATTTTTTGAAGAAATTGTGTTGTTACACAGCGACAGTATTTTCATCTCAGGTTGGAAGAAATATATTCTATTGCGGCCAATGTAATGAAATATCTTCTGCTGCTGTTTTGGTACATTAATATAGTTAGAACATTGTTTCATATGTTGTTGATAACAAAGATGAAGAGTCATTGTAAAACAAGCATTTGACAAAAGAAAAAGTAAATAAGAAAAAAAAGGGAGAATTTTTTTTTTTATACATAATAACATTCATCAATGAATAATTTTTTAACGTGTTGTAATCCTCATTTTAGTTATCAAGCTTTCTTCCCTTCTCGCCTTTCTCCTTATTTCGTTTACCTCCCCTATTCCATCTTTATCTTATCAGTTGGCTCAGCGCAGTGGTGGTGAAAAGACGTGCTCACCGCTCTCTCCTTGTTGTTGTTAACGTGACTCAGGTCTAGGAAGAGGATTAGTATGGTAGCGTCCGGGGAGCTTAGTGAGGGTGTTGTGAGTGGAGGGAACGAGTCTCATGTAGCTTCGAGTGTGTTAGAGAGTGAGAGTATGGTGGATTCAGGGTGCAAAGGAGATTGTGGTAGAGTACTTAGGACTGTTCTTCAGGCGATTGGAGACCTGAAACTGTGTTTTGTAAGTGAAGTAAATGAGTTGAAAAGTGTTGTGAAGAAGCAGGAGATAGAGATCCGATCGTTTAAATGTGGGGATGTCGGTCCCGTTCACTGCCAGGTGGGGCACATGCGAGAGATGTACCTGGAGAGGCACCAGAGGGTGGCTTGCCTGGTGGGACTAGTAAGGGTGGCGTACCTAATAAGTCAGCTGAGAATAAGGGGTTGGAAGGTGGTAGAACAAGGAGGAGTGCGTCCGAAGCAGAGGAAGGCTAATAATGACCAGTTAGTGTGCAGGAATTCATTTCAGGTACTCTCGGGACTGCAAGAAGAGGAAGAGGAGGTAAAGGATAAAAGGAAAGACGATACATCCTTACCCGAAGGTAAGGGTAAGCTTGGTTGTTGGGGACAGTCAGATTTTGTACCTGGACAGCGAGTATTATGACAGAGACGGGATGCGTAGAAAGCGAGTGTGTTTCACAGGGAAAGGGATAGGTCATGTTAGTGATAAGTTAGATGAGTGTATGGCAGACCAAGGGAACAAGCCCATCGTTTACCAGATCGCGAGAGGAAACGACGTTGATTGTTTAAGGAGTGAGGAACTGCTACGACGGTTCAAGGAGGCTGTAGGCAGGGCTTGAAAACGAAATTATTTTTCAAACGGTTCGTTCCGATCAAAAACAGTATTATTAACGTTTCGCTTTTCGTTCCTCCTCCAAACATAACGTTCCTGAACCGGTTAGAAAGAAATGAAAACCGGTTAGAACGTTATTCTCAAACCATGTATTGAATACGCTATTAGCCCTAATAAATAATAATGCCTCTACAATAATCGGAGTGTACATGACTACATTCTTATTGATGGAAATAAAGCCATACATTGCATGGTCCACAGTATCCAACAAAATAAAACCCTTAGATGTCGTAGGAACTATATTGTTATACGACTTAAATAAAGCAACACATTTACATATACAATACAGGTAGAGTAGTGTAGGAGTATGCAATCTCAGTTGCCGTAAAGACATGAATCACAAATTATTTATCAATATTATATATGGCAAAAAATATATTAATTCGTAATTTAACCAACCCATTAACTAAATAAATATAATAAATTAAATCAATGACTACATGTGGTACTCGAAGGACTCGAACCTAGGACACTCACACCGAAATTCGGTGCACCAAGCATTAGGCTATGAACACAATTAAAAGTTTATGTACATACTCACGATATATTATCCATTTTTGAATACTGGATATTAATCTAAGCATGTTCTTAAACCCAACTGCAGTATCACAGCTCAATGATTGCACGAATGGAAAGTGTAATAAAATAAGGGAACGGGATGCATATCACGAAGACAAAAATTTATAATTATAATAGGTAAAATATAGTTACTCTTCACAAATTTAATGAAAAGTGGTGCATATGATACTACAGTATTTGAAACAAAAACACATCGTCAATTGCCAAGTGAACAAATACAGTAGACTTAATTGATGTATGTATGTAATACAGATGTATTTACTTAAATCATTTGGCTACTGGAAGTGAAAATGGATTATTGACCAAATATGGCATAGAACGAAAAAAGAACGCTATTAACATGTTATATGGATTTTAAAATAGCGTTTTTGCTCCGGTACAGTAAATATGATAAAGTTTTCGTTTTCGTTTTTATTCCGAGCAAAATTTCGTTCGTTTCGGTTTTCGTTCTCTTAATTAAACCGTTTCAAAGCCCTGGCTGTAAGTAAGGTTAGGGATAGGGATGAGGTCCCTGTGGTGTGTAGTGTCCTTCTGAGACGCTCCGTTGACGATGAGTGGTAGGTACTCCAGGGCTATTGCTCTGAATTGCCGGCTGGCATTTCATTGCAAAGTCAATGGTTGGACCTTTGTCGAAAACTGGGACCTCCTTTTCGGGCATAACAACCTCTACCACAGAGATGTGGTGCACATTTCGAAAAAAGGGATTCAAATCTTGTCTGAATCCCTTAAAAGGGAAGTAGGTGCCTTGCAGGCATTTTTAAGATTTTAAAAGAGAGCCAGGGGTTAGACAATGGGGTCAGAGTAAAGGAAACTAGTGACACTAGAAATAGTTTTAGAAGGCAGGGAACAAAAGTAATTCGTAAGAAGAGAGAGAGTAATTGGTTAGTTAAAGAGAACATTGACAAGAAGAAGAGGAGTAGCTTAAAGGTTTACTATACAAACTGTAGGAGTATTTTAAGCAAAATAGATTTACTGAGAGGAATAACTAGTGTAGAAGATTTTGATATAATAACATTAACAGAAACATGGTTAGATATGTCAGGCAAGGTATCTAATCCGGAAGTTGAGATAGCGGGATATAACTTATTCCCAAGACAGGTTAGCAGGGAGGGAGGAGTGCGTTTTATGCAAGAGATACATTGCAGTGTTGTGTTAAAAATGTTATAAAAAACAGGTGATNACTGACATGTAAATGCACCAGCTTCAATGACTATGTACACGAATGGAATAGTGTAAATAATGACATAAGGGATAATACCCTTTTGATACTGGATTTAATCTAGCATGTTCTTAACCCACTGCAGTATCACAGCTCAATGATGCACGAATGGAAAGTGTAATAAATAAGGAACGGGATGCATATCACGAAGACAAAAATTTAAAATTATAATAGGTAAAATATAGTTACTCTTCACAAATTTAATGAAAAGTGGTGCATATGATACTACAGTATTTGAAACAAAAACACATCGTCAATTGCCAAGTGAACAAATACAGTAGACTTAATTGATGTATGTATGTAATACAGATGTATTTACTTAAATCATTTGGCTACTGGAAGTGAAAATGGATTAGACCAAATATGGCATAGAACGAAAAAAGAACGCTATTAACATGTTATATGGATTTTAAAATAGCGTTTTTGCCCCGGGTACAGTAAATATGATAAAGTTTTCGTTTTCGTTTTTATTCCGAGCAAATTTCGTTCGTTTCGGTTTTCGTTCTCTTAATTAAACCGTTTTCAAAGCCCTGGCTGTAAGTAAGGTTAGGGATAGGGATGAGGTCCCTGTGGTGTGTAGTGTCCTTCTGAGACGCTCCGTTGACGATGAGTGGTAGGTACTCCAGGGCTATTGCTCTGAATTGCCGGCTGGCATTTCATTGCAAAGTCAATGGTTGGACCTTTGTCGAAAACTGGGACCTCCTTTTCGGGCATAACAACCTCTACCACAGAGATGTGGTGCACATTTCGAAAAAAGGGATTCAAATCTTGTCTGAATCCCTTAAAAGGGAAGTAGGTGCCTTGCAGGCATTTTTAAGATTTTAAAAGAGAGCCAGGGGTTAGACAATGGGGTCAGAGTAAAGGAAACTAGTGACACTAGAAATAGTTTTAGAAGGCAGGGAACAAAAGTAATTCGTAAGAAGAGAGAGAGTAATTGGTTAGTTAAAGAGAACATTGACAAGAAGAAGAGGAGTAGCTTAAAGGTTTACTATACAAACTGTAGGAGTATTTTAAGCAAAATAGATTTACTGAGAGGAATAACTAGTGTAGAAGATTTTGATATAATAACATTAACAGAAACATGGTTAGATATGTCAGGCAAGGTATCTAATCCGGAAGTTGAGATAGCGGGATATAACTTATTCCACAAGGACAGGTTAGGCAGGAGAGGTGGAGGAGTTGCGTTTTATGCAAGAGATACATTGCAGTGTTGTGTTAAAAATGTTATAAAAAACAGGTGATAGCATAGAGTCTGTATGGGTGGAGGTTACGGAGGGAACTGAGAAAATGGTTTTGGGTATAGTGTAGAGGCCTTCAAACTTATGTGAAGAGGATTCAGCTCCTATATGGCAAGAAATAAGCAAGGCTTGTAGATATAATCGATTATGCGTGGTAGGAGATTTTAATCTTAGGAACATAGACTGGTATTTGATTGTAGGAAACAATGACGCAGAGGAATTGTTAAATCTAGTTCAGGATAACTGTCTATGGAAAGCAATCAAGGAGCCTACTAGGGGAGATAATAATCTAGATGTATTACTAACAAACAGGGAAGATTTAGTTACAGAAATGGAAGTTGGAGGTCAGTTAGGTAATATTGATCAATGTGAAATCAGATTTTGCTTAAAATGGTTAGTAGGAACTATAAGTGTTAATAAGCATAGAGTACTTGACTACAGAAAGGTAAATTAAGGGTCCACAAGGATCTGTTTTGAGTCCATTACAATTGGTGATTTACATCAACGACTTAGCTAGTGGGATTAAAAGTGATATCAGCAAGTTTGCTGATTATACTAAGGTAGGTAGGATTATTAGATCAAAGTCTGATGTAAACATATTGCAGGGAGAGATTAATCAAATGAGTGGGTTGTCTGGTGTCAGATGGAATTTGATATTGATAAGTGTAGCGTAATTAATGCTGATAGAAAAATCCTGGTAATATATGCACCATACGCAATGTATCGCTGAAAAGATCAAAAGGTGAGAACAATTTAAGTGAGAGTGAGCTCATACCTTCGCCCTAGGAAACAATGTATTGAGGCTAGAAATAGAGCTAATATAGGGTGTTAGGATTCATTACCAGGAGTGTTAAAAGTAGAAGTGCCGAGGTTATTCTAAAGCTTTATTTGGCTCCAGTCAGACCTCACCTAGACTATGCGGTACAATTTTTGTTTCCGTATTACAGGATGGATATAGCCTTGTAATAATCAGCGCAGAGAAGGATGACCAAAATGTTACAGGAAATGCGCAACACTAGCTATGAGAAGAGATTGAAGCTATTAAATTTACACTCACTCGAGTGGCGTAGAGCAGGGTTCTTCAAAGTACGGGTCGCGACCTGGGTCGCAAGCCTTTGCTCAGTGGGTCGCCACATCGTAAACTGATAATTATATAATCAATATGTGAAATGCATTAATGAGAGAGAGAAAGAGAGAGAGAATGCTGATGGGAGAAGGCAGGACTTGTACGCATAATTTTCACTTGTCAATCATTAATACTATTTTTCTTTACTACTACGAGTACTTCTACATATTTTTTTAATACTTTTAATAGATAAAATTTACATTGGCACACTCAAATATTTGCAATTATTTTGAATGCATAGATGCATGTGTGTATGCAGATTTATATGCATATGTATGTATGTAATTGTAAAAAAAAAAAATCACATCGGAAAGAAAAAGCAGCTACAGACGTATACTAGGGTCGTGAATGTAATGTATAAAATCAAACTGGGTCGCGATGAAAAAAGTTTGAAGAACACTGGCGTAGAGTAAGGGGCGATCTGATAGAAGTTTTAAGTGGTTAAAGGGATACAATAAAGGAGATGTAGAAAAAGTTCTTACGGCTAGTAATCAGAATAGAACAAAAAGTAACGGATTCAAGCTGGAAAAGCGTAGATTCAAAAAGGAAATAGAGAAAACCTGGTTCACAAATAGGGTGGTAAATGATTGGAATGGACTCAGTCGTCAGGTGGCCAGTGCGGAGTCATTAGGGAACTTTAAAAGGAGGCTGGATAAATTCATGGATGGGGATGAAAGGTGGATGTAGGTAGTGTTAAGTAACTAGGAACTACCTCCTGTAGGTCTCGCGTCCTATTGTAGCTTCCTTATTTTCTTCTGTTCTTATGTTCTTATTCTCTTACTTTCTTCGGTTCATTTTTAACGCATCATTACCTACCATATTGCATCTTTCCCTCCTCCCTTACTCCATTCCTACCTTCCTTATTCGTCCCTTCCTTGCTTCCTCCCTTCTTTCATCCTCATCTTATTTCCTTATTTCTCTCCTGGCTCCTATTACTTCACGTTTCTCCTAACACTTATTTTTCCATCTTGTAATACTACGTCCTTATCAATGTGCACTCTTCCTCCTCCTCCTCTTCTTCTTCCTCTTACAACTATTTTCACCTTCTGGTCCCCTCGTCCTCCCGATTTCTCTCACACGGGTTCTCCCTATCGTGCCCGCGCCTCCCTCAGGGCCTGGTCACCCTGCCCTTGGGCTGCAGCTTCTTCGTCACCCTCAACTACTTCACGCTCACCAACTTCACGTGGATGTTGGTGGAAGATAAGGCAGCATACGTGTGCGTGCGTGCGTGCGTGCGTGCGTGCGTGGCGTGCGTGCGTGCGTGCGTGCGTGCGTGCGTGCGTTTGTATAGTCATACGTAAATGCACACGTCAGTAAGTCCAGTGAAATAACTATCCGGAGAGAGAATCATGTGTTGTAAACGAGTAAATTTGTCTTGTCATTATGGAAAAACATCGTTTCTATAAAATTTGCTTGTAGAAATATAATAAGCTTTGTTTTTCATTTGGCCTGATAAAATACTACTTTTTCAACATAACATTTTTTAATATTAACGAAAATAACATAAGATTACTTCAAATTCACGGTGAGTATTTATTTGCATGTGAATCCAATAAGTATAAACGTGAGTATGCAACACATTGCTAGCATTTTTCATACTCGAATTCGCGATAATTTCTTGTGTTACGATAGAACCAGAATGCCAATTGTATACGACAGTGTTGAAAAAAGCATAATAATGATAAAGATTATCTAAAAGAACGCTATTTTACTACATCTCGTAACAGCTTTCCTGTACTGGCCACACTAGAAACGATGATATGGAAATAGCACACGGTACATGCAGAGTACTCTCGTACAGCGGGCAGTAACAAACGTATTGTTTTGCCTCAGGTAAACTCCTGATATAGATGTGATGAGTATACTGGCGATTACTCCTCCCTGCACGAGATGACTTTGTTCACGTACGTTCATGGCTGCAAATCAAGGGTGATTCATACACGGGAACACGCTGGAACATAGCGTGAGGTATGAGGAACATAGGACTGCAATGACAGCAATGAACACACGTCATAACTGAGTTTAGTGTGCATCATGACAGCAATGTATGACAAGGCATATATACCAATTAATGATGACAGTCACTGTGTGTGCGTTGTGGTGTCCTGCGTACGTAGAGCATAAAGAGGAGGAGAGGAGAGGTCGAGAGAGGAGATAGAGGATGGAGAGAGAGAGTGAGTAAGAGAGAGAGAGCGAGAGATAAGAGAGTAGAGGAGAGAGAGAGAGAGAGAGAGAGAGCAGAGGAGAGAGAGAGCGAATACACCTGTATCACAATAATAAACTGTTACTTTATTTTCCCTTCTTCTTCAATACCCGTCCCCCCTCCTCCCATATCTTTTATCCTCTCTCCACCTCTTCTCACACTCTCTCATGCCCTCACCCATGTTTTTCTCCTTCCTCCCCGCGTTTATTTCCCGCCCCTCCTCTCCTCTCCCACGCCATCCCGTCTGCCTCCTCCCCTCGGCCCCATCCCTTCGCCTCTCCCCTCCCCGCCTGCCTATGTCCCCTTGTCTCCCCCCCAGCAGCCCTTTTGCCGGTTTTCTATGAGTTCTATCTCTACATGCTGGTGGTCAAAACCTTTTCTGGGAGAACCATTCAAACTGAGGGTCTACGGCGCTCAAGGATGGGTTGAGGTGTGTGTGTGTGTGTGTGTGCTGTTTGTCTGTGTGGTGGGGTTTTTTTTTTTGTGGGGGGGGGGTGGGGGGTGGTGTGTGTGGTGGTGTGTGTGTGGGTGGTGTGGTGTGTGTGGGTGGTGTGTGGTGGTGTTTAGTGTGGTGGTGTGTGTGTGGGTGTGTGTGTGTGTGTGTGTTGTGTGTGTGTGTTGGGTGTGTGTGTGTGTGTGTCGTTGCGTGTGCGTGATGCTGTGCGTGTGGGTGGTGTGTGTGTGTCTGTGGTGTGTCTGTACTCTGTGTGTGTTTGTGTCTGTGTGTGTGTGTGTCTGTGTGTGTCTGTGGTGTGTGTGTGTGTGCGTGGTGCTGACAATTTTCTCAACTACTCAATTTCTTCTTTTTTTCTTCACTCTCACATCACTTTTCCGTTGTCCTGATGACATTGCCATGGGTTTCCTCGTTTGTATGATGATTTGCAATGTCTCCCCCTCACATACATACAAGCATAGGCAGCAATAGAATACTCGTATTACACGCACGCGTTCATTGTATCGTACCAATACCATAGATCCTTGAATGTTTCTTCGCCTCCACTTACTTTTATCCTCCTCTAATGGCCAATAACTGGTGTCCGCATCTGTAACGTCGTGGAGCATGCGTGTGTAATACTTTCCTTTTTATGTCATTCATTGTTTTGATAAATACAGCAGAGATGGCATAGATACATTTACTTTACTTACATGTATATCTGTGTCTACTTGACTATCTAACTTGAATTAGATGTTGATATAAAATTGACTGATGCTTGACCCACGTGTTCAACACACAACAAACTACAGAACACACACACCCAACACACACACACACCACACACACATACACCATACCCAGTACACACGTCACATACACTACTTCTCACACAAACACTCAATACAACATCACACACATGACACAAACACTGGCATCTACCACACATACATCTAATACACGCCGTCTGCCATATAGCTGTGTCTAGTGATTTTGTGATGCGTTGTGCCATAATCTACGTTGCGCATGTTCGCACCCCCATAGGTACTCCGTTCCGTGTGATTCTTACCTGACATGTGTACGGTGTGTGGGGGTCGGGTTAGTATTCCCACTATTAGCAAGCGATAGGGGATGCGTGTGTGGTGGTGAGTAGAGTTCCAGCATTTCCAAAAATCGGTATTCTGTCAGACAAATAAACGAATCTCACAAAGGATCGTATTCTGGTAGGTAACACTAAAACTAGTGATCGCGTACATGTCCAGCCATGCCTGAAGGAGCGTGTAGTTGAAAAACATATGACCACACCGACGGTATATGTATACCACACTGCCTTTTCTACTTGTTCACGCTAGGTTTAATAGTGACAGTGCAGTAAATTACGTCACACTCCTGCATACTCACCGATAAACTTTGCTTGCCCATCTCATGTGTAATCGGGAAGCGGTTTGTCTATTCGCCTCACATCACTTTAGACACGCTACGACCGTTCCCATGCGGTGTGATTCGACCAATATTTCGTGTTATAATGTGGTTGTCCTCCTTAATTTTTCCATTAACAACCATGCCTATGACTATGCGTAAAATGATTTGCTTTCAGACACCGTGCTTCCTACAGCTTTGCGCACATATATAATCATACCATACTGTGTTTTTAAAATCTGGTTCTTCAAGTTCTTTCACTACACTGCTACAAGTACAGGTTTTCCCAACTTGGACACTAGCTGCTTCCTTCCTCCACGCCTGCCCTGGGGTTTGTGTGGCAATGCAGAGACTGTTCCCTATCCTCGTACACTTTCTGTTGATAGAGGAACTGATACATTTGAAAAGATGAACTACTTATAAACTTGTATCAGCTTAAAATGTGAATTAATAAATATGTAAATTACAATGTTGTGTATATAGCAATTATATATATGTGTCTACGATATATATATATATCTTATCATCGTATATATTATGATTATGGTAGTATATATATAATATTTTTTTCGTTTTTTTTGGCCATAGCCACCAGCAACTGTGCATTAACACGCTATAGTTGAACTATAAAAAATGAAAAGCACACAAAATCAAAAGTTCAAACAGTTGATTTAGAGTCCTGTATGGCATGTCCTTAATAACTTGCAACATTTGGGAAGCCGTGAAGGTTGGTAGCGCTTCGTCCTTCCCTCCTTCCCACCTGTCCCCTCCGTCTCTCCCTCCCTCCTCTCGCTCCTCACCTCACTTCCGTCCCAGCTGCCCCATCTCACCTGCCTCTCCCTTGCTGTCCACTTCCCTCCTTCCCCTCCCATTCTCCCAAGCCTCCACCTTTCTCTTCACTTGTCCCTTGTCCTCCCTTCACTCTCCTTTCCCTTCCCTAATTCCTCCTCAGCACCTTCAACCTACTCATGATCTCATTACAATCAATCTGTCAAGCGATAAAATTAATAAAGCAACGTTAACGAAAACATATAGAGAGAGGGAAGCACAAAGATGATTACGTTAATACGTAGAAAGGGGAAACAATATGAAAAGAAATATAATAAAAATACATTGTTAACATCTTCCTGTATCTATCTATCTATGAAGTAATATATATTGTTAACGATAAAGAAAGATCAGGAAGGCAATATGAAGAAACAACAAAATACAAGGGGAATGAAATTGATGAAAGTTATATATATATATTATAGTATGGATTATATATAATATCTATATATATATTATATCTCTATTCTATATTATTGTGTATATATATCTAATAGTCTTATATATACAATATATATATATATATATATATCAAGTATGTATATATATATATATTATATATATATATAGTAGTATAATATATATATGTATATTATATATATTATATATATTATATAGTCTATAATATATGTGATATAGTGATATATAGTTGTATATAATATATTATTTTTTTTCACTATATATGATTCTATATCTTTCTATATACTATATATCTATATTAATATTTAATATGTAGTCTTCATCTTCTATATATTATCTATATACATTACGTATGATCAATCTAATATATCTATATCTTATATATCTATGAGTAGTATTCTATCCTTCTATATTATCGTGTATTTATTATATTATATATCTATCTCTTCTTATCTTCTAGTCATAATAGTCTTTCTCTAGCTGTAGTCTATTCTATCTATATATATTTATCTTAATATATATATAATATGTTATATTATATCTATAGTAATCAATCTTATCTTCAGACTAATTCTCTATCTCATATATCTCTCTATCTAATCTTCTATATAATATATCTACTTTATATATACTATATATATCTCTACTATCTCTATATATCTATTCTCTCTCTATAATATAATACAATAAATATATCTAATCTTAATAATCTCTCCTCTATCTATATTAATGATTATATAATCTCAATATATATATCTCTATCTATATATATCTATATATATCCTATCTCTCTATTCGCTATATATAAATATCTCTATTACTATCTATCTATAAGATAGAATATACATATATATATTATATACTATATACATAGTATCAATTTATATTATACTATATAATTTATTCTACCATTATCTACTATATCTATATACTAAGTTATACTCCTCCTACTATATAGCTATATATCACTATAGACATATAATATATTATAATATATCCATAGTATATAATACATATATAATACCATGTAACATATATATACATAATAATAATATATATTAATATATAGTGACGTAATATACCAATACTATAGTTAATATGTGTTATTATATCATATATATCTCTACCTCTATTCTCTCTATCTCTGATCGTCGTTATATATAGGTGCTCTCATATCTTCCTACTCGTCGTATAACTAATCTCTATCATCTCTATATCTCTAATTCTCTATCTAATATATCTATAATATTTAGTCATATAATATCATAATATATCTCATATATATAATCAGAATAATACATCTATCTCTATCATACTATATCTATTATCTACTATATCTGCATATATAATATAACATAATCTCATATATCGATCAATATATATCTCACTAATTACTCTCCTATTCTCACTATATCCTATCTATTATCTCATAATATCTTCATCTATATAATTTCATCATATATACTATACTCAGCTAATCGTATATATATACATTATATCCATCTAATCCCTATATATATATTGTTAAATATCTTATATAAGTCCTATACTCTACATATCTCAATATCTGTAATATAGTAGTAGATATATACTATATATAATATATATATATATAATAATATATATAGTCTCTACTCATCTATATCTATGTATGAATCGACTATCATATATATCTATATCTCGAGATCTCATATATCCTATCTATCTCAATATATAGTATGTCGTGTACTATATATTCTATATATATCGTTTTCATATCTTAAATAGGTATATCATTATAGTATTATCATATCATTATATCTAATTATAGATTAATATATATAGAATCTATATCTATAATATAATACTATATAATATATCTATACATACGAATATATATAATACTATAATCTTCTATATATATCATGATAATATCTATATATATATAATATATATATATATACACTATCTCTATCATAATCTATCCTCTCTCTATACCAATCTACTATATCATCTATCCTATATCTCTCTTCTCTATATCTAGCTCGATCTCTCAGATATCTATATCTCTATAATATATATGTATATCTATCTATATCTAGTTATTCTCGGTATCTATCATCACTCTATCTCGATCTATCTCGTATCTATATCTCTATATATCCTATATATATTATATATCTTCTCTATATATATCTATATTATCTCATCTTCTCTCATAGCTATGCTATCCTATATATGTGTCTATCTCTCTCTCTCTTATCTCTCTATCCATCTCTAATCTCCTCATCTCATCTCTTATCTCGCGTCTCCTAATATATCTCGTCTCTATCTCCTCTCATCTCATATCTGCTCTATAACCTATATACTATCATTATCACCTCTCTATGTTCTATCATCCTCTCATCTCCTCTATCGATCGTCTCTCTTCACTCATCATCGTCTCTCTTCTCCTCTCTCTCCTCTCTATCTCCTTATCTCTTACTGTCTCTATCTATTCCCTCTCTATTAATCTCTCTCTCTCTCGCTCTATGCTCGTTTCTATACGTATCATCTCTCTCATCATTACGCTCTATATATTCCTCGTCATCTATCCTCTCTCTCTCTCTATACGCTATCTCTCTCTATATCTCTATCTCTCTATCTTCCTCATATCTCTACTCTCTCCTCTCTCTATATCACTCTGGTACTATCTCTCTCTCTCTCTCTCTCTTCTCATATCTCATCTCTCTCTGATCCCTCCTTATCTCTCTCTCGTGCTATATCTACTTTACGCATCTATCTATCTATACATCTCTCTATCTCTCTCCATACTATCTCTCTCTACCATCATTCTCGCATTATATCTCCCCTATCTCATTATCTCTCTCTCTCTCTAATACTTCTCATTGGCTCGTATATATCTCTTATATATCTTCATCTCGTTCATATCTTATTCGATCTTCTATCATCTCCTCTACGTCTCTATTATATATCAGTCTTACTAATCTTCACGATCTTAGTTCTGACCTCTCTATATCTTGTGATATAATCTCGTCTATATCCTCTCTCTCCATATATATTCCTAGTCATCTACTCTATATTCATATAATCTCTCTACTCTATCAATCTATATCTATCTATATTCCTCTCATATTATCGATATCATATTATATATCATCTCTAAATATATATACATATATATATCAGAATCTATCTTAACTCTCTATCCTATCTCTACGTACTAATACTCTATACAATGTATACCATCCTAATCATACTCTGTCTCTATCTATCCTTCTCTATACATCTCTCTCCGCTCTCTACTATATCTCCTCTGTGTCGCTCCTTCGTATATCGCTATCTCTTCTCATGCTCTACTCTATCTCTCTCCGTCTACTTCTCTCTCACAGTTTCTCCTTCTCTCTCTACTTATCTCTCCATCTATCTTATACTCTCTCTCTCTCCTATCTCTCTCGTACGTCTTATATCCATCTGTAGTCTCGCTAACTCATATCTATCTATCTGCTCCTATCATCTCAATCCTCTCATATCTCTCATCATCATCTATCTTTCTCTTCACTGTCTCTCTCATCTCTAATGATACTCTCTCTCCTCTCTCTCTTCTACTCTCATATCTCTCTCTATCGCTCTCTCTACTATCTCTCTATCATATCTCTCTATACCTCCTCATAATCTCACTCTCTGTCTCCTATATCTCCTACTAATATATCGATATCTCTACTATATCTCTAATCTCTACTAGTCCTATTCTCTCTTCCTCCTGATCTTATTTAGATCATAATTATAATCAATCGGTCTCTAATCATCTCGCTTATGCCTATATATGCTATCTCAGGTATACTCTCTATATATACTAATATCGTACTCTACAATCTGCTTATAGTCATCCTCTCTCGTATCTACGTACTATCTATCTCTATAATATATAATCTCTCCTCTAGTATCTAATTCTCTCTCCTATATATCTCTCCTCTCTCTCTAGATAATATTATATCTCACTCAATATGTCTCTCTAAATACATCATATGATCTATCTGCTATAGCTATCTATATCATGATAATATATATCTATCTATACTCTCTATCCTACTCTCTCTATCTATCTCTCTTCTCCCTATTCTCTATATATCATCTATCTCTACATGCTCTCTATAGGCTGCTTAGCTCGTCTCTCGTCCTATACATACTCCTATTTACTCTCTATCTCTCCTCTCTCTCTTTCTAATCTCCCTCAGTGTCTCTTCTCATCTCTCCTATTTCTACTCTGATATCGTTCTCATCATAATCTTTCTACTATCTATCTATCTCTACTCATACTATCCTCTACGATTAT
>JACEEZ010019957.1:445509-453009 GCA_016584305.1 Chionoecetes opilio | reverse complement strand
TCTATCTATCTCTATATCTCTCTATCTCTATTATGTCTCTCGTCTCATATCTCTACTCGTACTCCGACTCTTCTCTCCTCTCTCTATATCTTACTCTCTCCTCTCTCTTCTCCTCATCTCTCTCCTCTCTATATCTCTCTCTCTCTATGCTCTCTCTGATCTCTCCTCTCTTCCGTCGATCTATCTCGCTCTACTCATCTCTATCTCTCTCTCTCCTTCTCTCTCGCGCTTCATCTCTCTCTCTTCTCTCTATCATCTCTACTCTGTCCTCTCTCTCTCTCTCTCTCCTCTCCTCTCTCTCTATCTTCTTCTCCTATCTCTCTCTCTCTCTCTACTCCTCTCTCTACTCTCTCTCTCTCTCTCTCATCTCTCTCTCTCTCCCTCTCTCCTCTATCTTCTCTCTTCTCACTCTCCCTCTCTCTCTCTCTCCTCTCTCTCTCCTCTCTCGTCCTATCTCTCTCATCTCTCTCTACTCTCTACTCTTTCTCACATCTCTCGCTCTCTCTCTCCCTCTCATCTCTCTCTCTCTCATCCTCTCTCTCTCTCTCTCTCTCATCTCTCTCTCCTCTCTCTCTCTCTCTATATCTCTCTATCTCCTATCTCTCTACTATCTCTCTCTCTCGTCTCTCGCTCTACTTCTACTCTCCTACTCTCTCTCTCTCCTCTCTCTATCTATCTCTCCTCCTCTCCTCTGCTCTCTCTCTCTACTCTCTCTCGTCTCTCTGCTGCTCTCTCTCTACTCTCCTCTCTCCTCTCCTATCCTCTCTCTCTCCTGTCTACTCATCTACGTCGTTTCTCGTCATCTCCTCCTTCTCTCTCTCCAGTCTATCTCTCATCTCCTTCTACTCTCTCTCTCTCTTCTCTCTCTTCTCTCCTCCTCTATCTCTATCTCCATCGACTCTCTCTCTATCTCTATCCATAGCTCTATCTCATCCTCATCTCTCTCTCCTCTCTCTCTCTTCGCTCTATACTCTCTATCTCCCTATATCTCAGTCTCTCTTTTGACTCTATCTACCCTCTCTACCCTCTATCTCTCTCTCTCTCTCTCTATTCTCCTGTCTCCTCTCTGCTCGTCTCTCCTCTCTCCTCTCATCTACTTCTCTCCATATCCTCCTCCTCTCTCTCTCCTCTCGTCGGGTACTCTCTCTCTCTACTCTCCTATCTCTATCTCTCTCCTCATCTCTCTCTCCTCATACCCTCTCTCTATATATCCTTCATCTCTATCTCATCTCTCTCTCCTTCTCTCTCATCTCTCTCCTCTCTCTCTCTCTCTCCTCTCTCTCTCTCTTCTCTCTATCTCCTCTCTCTCTCATCTTCTCCCTCTCTTCTCCTCCTCTCGTCTCTCTCTCCTCTCTCTCTCTCTCTCCTATCTCTCTCTCTGTCCTCCATCATCTCTATCCACTCTACCCTGCTCTACTCTGCCCGCTCTCGCCTCCTCTCTCTCTCCTATCTCTCTCTACTCTACTCCCTCTCTGCTCGGTCGTGTCTATCCCTCTCCTCTCTGGTCTCTCCCTCTCTATCTCTCCTTCTCTCGTCTCTCTCATGTGTCTCTCATCCCTTCCATCGCCTCGCTCTCTTTCCCATCTTTCTGCCTCTCACTCTCTCTATCTCTCTCTCCTCTCTCTCCTCTCCTCGTCTCTCTCCTCTCGCTCTCATACTTACTCTCTCTCTCTCCGCTCGGTCATCTCTCTCTCTCCTCTCTCTCTCTCTCTCCTCTCCTCTCGCTACTCTCTACTCTACTCGCTCCCTCTCTCCTCCTCATCTGTCTCTCTCCTGTCTCTCTCTCTCTCCTCTCTCTCTCCTCTCCTCTCTCTCTCTCCTCCTCTCTCTCCTCTTATCTCTCTCTCTCCTCTCTATCTCTCTCTCTACGCTCCTCTCTCCTCTCGCCTCTCATATTCCTCTCTCGCTCTCTCTCTCTCTCTTCCTCTCTCTCATCTAGTCTCTTATCTTCCTCTCTCCTCTCTCCCTCTCCCTCTCTCTCTCTCTCATCTCTCGTATTCTCTCTCTCTCTCTCTCCATCTCTTCTATCTCTCTATTGCTCTCTCTCTCTCTCTCTTCTCTCATCTTTCTCTCTCATCCTCCTTCTCTCATCTCTTCTCTTCCTACTCTCTACTCTCTTCTCTCTCTCTCTCCTCTCATACTTACTCTAATCCTCTCTACTCACTCTTATAATCATACTCTCTCCTCTCTCTCTAATCATCTCCATCATACATTATCATCTATACATATCCCCTTCTCACTCTACATTAATCCCATCATCTTCTATATCTCCTATCGCTCTATTCCTATCTATCTCATCTCACTCCTCTCTCTCTCTCTCTCCTCTCTCTACTGCATTGATCCTATATATCGTCTGCTCATCTCCCTCTTCATAGTATCTCTCCTCTATATATCTCTTCTATCTATCCTGCTCCTCATATCTCTCTACTCTCTCTCTCTCTATCCTCATCTCTCTATCTATATCTCTATCTCTCTCTCTATCTCTTACTCTATCATCTCTCTCTCTCGCTCTCTCTCCTTCCTCCTATTCTCCTATCTTCTCTCTCCTCCCTCTCCTTCCTCTTCTCTCGCTCTTCTCTCCTATCTATTATCTCTCTCTTCTATCTTACCCTTACCTTCTACTCTCATCTCTCTCTCTCTCTCTTTTCGTATCTACTTCTCGCTTTCTCTTCTCTCTATACTCTCTCTCCTCTCTCATCTCCGTCTCGCCTTCGTACTCTTATCCTTCCATCTCTCTCTCTATTCTACTCTCTCTCTCCTATTCATATCTCTCTTCCTCATATTCTTTCTCTATATCTCGTTTCTTCCTCTCTTCTCATTCGCGTCTCTCTACTCTTCTTTTATCTTCTCATCATTTCTCTCCTTATTCTATCTCTATCTGTTCTTCTTTCTCTCTATCTCTATCTCTCCTCCTCTCTCTTCCTATTCTCCTCTCACCTCTTCTTACTCTCTCTCTGTATATCCTTAATATCTTCTCTTCTCTTTTTCATCTGTTTCTTATCTCTTACTCTCTCTTTCTTCTATCCTTCTCTTATGCTCTCATCCTACTCTCATGTATCCTCTATTCTCTCTCTACTCTCTTACCTCTCTCTGTCTCCTCTCTTTCTCTATGTCTCTCCTCATCTCGGTATCTACTCTCTCCTGTCTCTTCCTACTCTCTATCTTCTCATTTTTTTGTTTTTTTTTATTTACTCTCCGTCCTTTTCATGGTTCGGCGGGGGCTCTCTCTCTACTCTCTCGCGTCTCTACATATATCCTCTGCTCTCTCTCTCTTCGTCGTCTCCCCTCCTCTCTTACTCTCCTCTCTCTTCTCTCTTCTCGTACTATTCTTTTTTCTCTCTCGTCTCTCTCATCCTCTCTCTCTCTCCATCACGTCTGCTCGCCCCTCTCTTACCTCTCTCTTCTCCCTCTCTCCTCTCTCCCTCTCTCTCTCTCTCTAAGTCTCTCCTCTCTATCTCTCTCTCTCCCTCTCTTCCTCATATCGTATCCTCTCTCTCTCTCTCTCTCGTTCTCTCTCTCCCTCCTCTCGTCTCTCTCCTCCTCTCTGCTAGTTTCCTCTCTCATCTCCACCTCTCTCTCTCCTCGTCTCGCTCTCTCTCTCTCTATGCTATCTACTCTCTCTCTACTGCGGGCCCCCCGGGCCCCTGCATACCCACTCCAATCCTGTCGTCCCCTCTCTTTCCCTGTATCACGTTTCTCCCACCTATGCTAACACCCTCTGCTGGCCTTCCCTAGTCCTGGCCCGCCTTCCTCCCGGCTGGCCCCCCCTCTCCTCCCTTGCCCCCCTCCTCGTCATCTGTGCCCCCCCGCCGCCCCTCGCCCCTTCTCCCCTCCTGGTGCTGTTTCGTGTTCCTTGGAAAAGCCAACACTGCTCCCCACTCGCCTCCGGGCGTCCCCCTGCACCGCCTACCCCGACGTGACGCGCCGGCCTTCCCCCTCACCCCCGCCTGCGGTGCAGCGTGCACCCCCCTCCGTTCTCCTCCCAGTTTCATAACATTACACATAGCACTATAGCTTTCTTCCCCCAGTTCTCACCTTGTAGCTTCTGCCCTCCTCCCCTATTTCTACCCCCTACAAGAGCCTTCGGCAATACCCACCTCCCCAGGTCGGAGGCTGGGGTGCGACCCCCAACCCAGCGAGTGTAAGGTTACGCAATCAATGCTCGATGGCTGCATTAGTGAACTAGCAAATGATCTGGGGAAGCAGCCCCCCTGCCGCTACTGTCAGGAGATCTTGTGTCCCTAGGGCGTATTGGCTGTCACATTTCATGAGCACACACACTCGCCCTGACCACAACGATCACACACGGCGTTTTGCCTGTATAGGTAAGGTTAGTTGCGCTCCCTCCACCCTGCCCCACCTAAGACTCCATCTGTCCATCCACTCCCCCACTTCCCTCCCTCCCTTCACTCCTTTTTCCGCTTCGTATTTTCATCCAACACGACTTGCTAACGTGCAATCTGTCTTTCTTACACTTCTCTCGCGCTTTCCTTCTCACCCCCACAGGTAATGTACGCCTGGTATAATGCAGCATTTATCACCAACTGCATGCTCGGCTGCTTTTAATTAAGTATCTGAACATTTCGTTCTCATCATAAGGAGTATTTCTAACCCCTACAACAGCCGTCGGAAATGAAAAATAACACAAGGGGGGTCTGGGGCGGCGAACCCCCCCCCCCCCAGTGAGGTTAGGTTACGTAATTAATGCCCGGGTTAAGGAAATAATAATGAATGCCCGGGGTTTTAACTAGCAGGGGAGTCTGGAGGGCACAGCCCCCTAGTAATGTCAGGAGAGTATTGGTTAATAGGGAGTATTGGTTGAAACTGCATATTTACCACACAGATACATAAATATATACAAATATATACAATTTCTCCCACTTCCCTCCCTTCTTTACGTACTTACATTCATCTAACACTTCCTACTGTTCTCTCTCTCTCTCCTCTCTCTCTCTCTCTCGCCCAACCCAATTCACAACATACTTCGCCCTCACCATCGTTTGTATACACTCCCTGCAGCTTCTTATATATAAATAAACACTATATAACAGTCTTACCTTACGTAACCACGTACATCACTGCCAGTTCACCCTCGACACAACAGATGGTCCGGATAGTAATGATAACGGCACACACCCGCACATCTAAAAGACAACTTGCCTGTTTGATATGGAAGCCAAGTGAGGTGGTGGGCGACAGGGTGCTTCACTGCCGCTTCAGTCGTGGTGGTATTTCGAGCAGCCGGGGCAGGCGCGAAGCACATGCGATATAGAGACTCAGTGCAAGAAGGGCCATAAAAGTACGACAGCATGACAGAAATGCAGCATGCAGTACATCAGCTCAGTCCATTCATATCCCATCATTAGTATACAAGTTAGATTAATGGTAGAATGCGTGAACGTGATACAATCTATTGATTCGAAGCGCACCTCCGTCGTGACGTAAGAGATGTGATGCCATGAGGTAACGACATACATGCTTCTCAATTACTCGTATAATCAACTCTTGAAGTGCATAGCAACATCCTATTATCCTTGCAAATGACTACCAACGACATGTTGGACGTGTATGTACTGTGTGCATAGCCATTCTGCCGATCACCTGCACCGTGCCGCACTCTGGGTATTGGTGACGTGTGCTTATTGCCACTCTCAGTCTTCTGGAGGCAGACCGAGAACCCCGCGAGCACAGGGTTGGACTTTAGGCAGGCGCGCACACACACACACTAGAAGGTCACGCACGCGTGTGCGTGCAATCCTACTCGGGTATGTGTGTGTAACTGTGTATATATCTAAATATATATATACTAGCCGCAAAGCCGCCGCTCCGGGCGGCCTTTTTGGCTAGCTCCTGCGGAAGGGCTACAATTGGTGGGCCTTAGGCCCACCACCTAGTGGTTTAGGCTGTGATACTACACGAAGGCCCAACCAAACACAGACCTCCGATTAGCCCCATTCTAGCTTTCCTGAAACATGGTGTGTGTACATAATGTATGTAAGTACTTTACACGCCACCTCCCATTCACATCAATACCCCCAACCCCATCTCACTCACCACCTATACCCACGTCAACCCCCCAACACCATTCACTATCACTTCCATTAGGGCTATTGTGGCACATAGGGCACCTGTGATTTTGGTGGGCCAAAACAGACCCACCAAACACAGACTCTCAGATAGTACACACCTTCTAACTTTCCCTGAAATCATTTGTGTGATGTAAGAAATGTATGGTCATTCCCCCCCCCATTCACTCCCCATTACCCATCACCCCCACCCATTCACAAATCCGCCAATATGAACCCATACACCACACCCACCATTCACGCACCCATTACCAATCACCCACACACCTATTCCCTCACCCATCACCCATGCGCCCCCAACACCATCACCCCCCACCCATTCACTCCGACCATCAACCCACACCATTACCCATCACCAACCACCCATATCATCATCACAACATTACCCATCGCCCTACATCATGGTTAATTCCTCAATTCTCGCAACCCACATTTTGTTTTCACATTTCTCCGCTAATAGGCTGCTAAAAAAAAAAAAAAAAAAAAAAGTGATCAGTGGGGGGGGATCATCTAAAGTGGCCTTACACCTTCCCCCTGGTCGAGCTGGTTGCAAAACTGTGAAAAACATGGTGATGGGTTCCGCCCACGGGGGCGGCACCTATCGCGGACAAGACAGACAGACAGACAGACAGACCGACACACACACTTTTTCCGGCTTAATTATTATATATAGTATATATATATTATATATTATATATATATATATATTATATATATATATTATATTCTATATATATATATAATATATGTGTGTGTATCGTGTGTGGTATGTGTGTGTATACTTGTGTGTGTGGTATTTGTGTGTGTAATATGTTAGTGTATGTGTGGTATTTGTGTGTGTGTTTTGTGTGTGCTTCAACTAATTCTCTTAACATGGATAACAGTTACCTTAAAACATATAAACGAATCATTTACCTAAATCAATCGCAGATAAAACAAAAATAACAGCAACATATCTGGCCTCGCTGTTTTCCCTCAGGTCCTGACTCCCGCACCGCGACGACATAAGAGGCGCCGGATACAGACAGCAGCTTGTTGACTTGTCAATTTGTGAAGGTTTTTAATCCATACTAGTACAACTTTCTCTCCTTTCTTTTCCTTAGGGAATTGTGTGTGGTGTCTGTAGATGAGGAGAGAGAGAGAGAGAATAGATAGAGAGAGCGAGAGAGTAGGTATGAGAGAGAGAGAGAGAGAGAGTAGAGAGAGATGACGTGGAAGGAAGCAGGTAAGGAGACAAGTCACCACCTAAGAGACACCAAGAATGCCGACCAAACATATAACTCGTAACTGAACAAATTGCAGCATAATTAGCTTTTTATCCGTCCTCCATTCGTATCTTTATAAACCTCTGGCATAGTTTTACACCAGCGTGCCTTTCATGATAGTATTGGCAATGTAATTCCTTGCCTTTGCC
>JACEEZ010019957.1:435509-440509 GCA_016584305.1 Chionoecetes opilio | reverse complement strand
AATTGTTGCCGATTAGTATGATATAATATTATGATGTGGTGCTGATGTTTTGCTGCTGCTGCTGCTGCTGTTGTTGTTGTTCCAGCTACATGTTTCACGTGAACTACAAACTCCAGTCTTACCGCAAACACTTCATTGCTAGTATATCTATATACTCGCCGTACAGCCATATAAAACATTTTCTCGCCGCACAGCCATACAAAACATCTTACAGAAACAATTCATCTAAACATTTACCTTTGCCTCCACAGCCACAGGCCTCACGATACCACCTCTTTAAGCACTAACTTTCTCAAACCTTGATTCTTTCTTTTTGCTTTCGTGCACCTGTTGCAGTAACATCCATTTACACATACAGAAACTGTACCAATTAAGCTGCGTTTCACCATTAAAAACTGATAACACCTCCTAAGCCTTCTCACTATTCTTTACCTTATCACTTTATAATTCTCTGAAACAACACTCCAAATAAAACCCATATTATCCCCGTTCAAAGTTAAATATATGCACCCAGTGCCTGACTTGTTATAACCGCCACACTTCAGTCCTGTCAAGGTTATAAGGTTTCTTTACGACAATAAAATAATCATTATATCATTTTGCAATTTTCCCATTTCTCCTTAATGAAGCCCAAAAATTCATCACCTTAACCTTTGGCCCTGTTCACAGGAGGCGATTTCAGTCGCTACGACTCTCTCTCTCTCTCTCTCTCTCTCTCTCTCTCTCTCTCTCTCTCTCTCTCTCTCTCTCTCTCTCTCTCTCTCTCGCTCTCGCTCCGCTCTCGCTCTCGCTCTTTCCCTCTCTTCTCTCTCTTCTCTCTCTCTCTCTCTCTCTCTCTTCTCTCTCTCTCTTCTCTCTCCTCTCTCTCTCTCTCTCTCTCTCTCTCCTCTCTCGCTCTCGCTCTCGCTCTCTCTCTCTCTCTCTCTCTCTCTCTCTCTCTCTCTCTCTCTCTCTCTCTCTCTCTCTCTCTCTCTCTCTCTCTCTCTCTCTCTCTCTCTCTCTCTCTCTCTCTCTCTTTCTACTCAGTTATTACTTAGTTATTTTAACTAGTTAATTAACACATTTAACTTTTAATAACAAGAAAAATACTAAAAAAAATGGTCATATTTTTTTCTTATTACCGATCATTAGTTTTATAATCTTATCGTAAATTCAATTTATAGTCTATCTTTTACTTCTTTCTTTTATGCTCCTTTATAGTTCACTCACTTCCTTATAGGGTCATGCAGGGTTTGCTAATCATGACCCGTGAGCTGTCTGACCTGCCCCCCCACCTGAGGACTGTGGGCAGGTAAAACATAGTGTGATGTAGCTAATTATTCACTTTTATTAGTGAAAATTCATATAGGGAAAAATGTTGTAGGTCGCATCTGGGTTAAACGGTTCTTTTATTTCAGTCATTTATAAATAGCTGATGTATTTATTGATCTATTATTTATCTATTCTATACACTTTTGGCTGTAATGGTTCCTTTTTTTATGTAATTCGATTCCGGTACGGTCCTTTATTATTATCATTATTATTGATATTATCATTATCATTATTATTATTATCTTGTAGTTATTATAGATTCGCACTTTTCTTTTTTTCTTTTTTAAGTTACGGCAAAATATGTCATCATTTGGGTTGGATGGTTTATTATTTATTTATATACTAGACTGACTCCTCCGTTTTCGCTCTCCACGTGGAGTGCTCGCAGGGGTTGCCCTCTCATTGGCTATCGTCATGCCTCGCCAACCAATGAGGCGCGGCGTCACCATGAAAGCGCTGAGATTGTCGCCTCGTGCGAACGGGTCCAGGTCGTTTCGGCCGTATGTAATTTAGGCCGTGACGCCCAAACTGACAAACGGCCGAATCGTCTCACGGCCTAAACAACATATGGCCTAAATTGTATACGGCCTAAATAACCAAACTGTTATTTCACATATACATTTCAACCACTTATATGTATATATAATATAAAACTAGTTTTTTTACTATATATATATATATATATATATATCACTATCGTGACCGATCGTAAAGCACGCAGGGAGAATGACGTAGAGGGAATGACGTAGAGAGAATGTTAACGATTGTTCAACTCACTCAAACAGCTAAAGACCAGTTTCTATTTAGGTGATAATCATTAATAAGCGAAAGAGAAAATCGCCAAGATTTTTGCCAAGCGAAAATCATTGAAGATGGTGACACATTTACGCCTTCTCTACACTCGCACAACCATCCTGCCCAGCCAGGACGAGACCAGCTGCTCAAGACCTGTGCTGAGGTGAAGAGACGAGCTAAAAACGAAGTATTCAGATCGGCAATGACCATCGTAGAAGAAGTGATGGCTAGGGACACTAATTCAGATCCGTTACCTTGCATTTTACCTTTTATTTTAATAATTTTAATTTTTATTTGAACTGTACGACAATTATCGTATTTGTACAATAATTTGACCTTTGCATGACAGTTGGACTTTTACCGTTGTACGGCTCGTGGACGGGGACTCGCGGAGACTTAAGCAGCTATTGCTTACAAATTATTTCTGTAAATTTGACCTTGATGAATGAATTGTGTGTTGTAGTGTAAGGCTGTGTGGTGTGCTAGGTGGCTCAAGTGTGACCTGTAGATGTACTAAACCAGTGGTGATGTTTTGTGTGATTGTGTACCAGTGTAGTGTGACACCTATAGTTGTGTGATGTGGCGCATAGTAGTATGATGTGAAGCATAGTGTATAGTATGATGTAACGCAGAATATATATATGAATTATGATGTGACGCATTATGTTATGTGGTGTAAAGCCTGAATGCAGTGAAATATAAAGTCATTTAGTGAATACATTATTTTACCTAAGGTTGTACTTATCGGTCGTATTTATCTGAAAATACGATTACTTTGGTGGCTCGGTGCGACAATGTGGGCTACAATAGTTCACATCCCTGCACCGGTCCCTTCGGCCTAAACATCTCACGGCCTAAAGGTCCCTGGGGCCTAAACATCTTACGGTCTAAACGTCTCAAGGCCTAAACGTCTCACGGCCGAAATGGTTCACGGCCGAAAAACATACGGCCGAATCGACCCGAACTCGTGTGAACGGCCCCATACAAACCCATGTAACTCGAGTCGCTGAGAAGAGTTCTGGTCGATTCGGCCGTATTTTTTTCGGCCGTAAACCATTTCGGCCGTGAGGCGTTTAGGCCGTGAGACGTTTAGGCCGTGAGACGTTTAGGCCGTGAGATGTTTAGGCCCCAGGGACCTTTCGGCCGTGAGACGTTTAGGCCGAAGGGACCGGTGCAGGGATGTGAACTATTGAAGCCCACCGAGCCACCAGAGTAATCGTATTTTCAGATAAATTCGACCGATAAATACAACCTTAGGTAAAATAATGTATTCACTAAATGACTTTATATTTCACTGCATTCAGGCTTTACACCACATAACATAATGCGTCACATCATAATTCATATATATATTCTGCGTTACATCATACTATACACTATGCTTCACATCATACTACTATGCGCCACATCACACAACTATAGGTGTCACACTACACTGGTACACAATCACACAAAACATCACCACTGGTTAAACACATCTACAGGTCACGCTTGAGCCACCTAGCACACCACACAGCCTTACACTACAACACACAATTCATTCATCAAGGTCTAATTTACCGAAATAATTTGTAGGCAATAGCTGCATAAGTATCCGCGAGTCCCCGTCCACGAGCCGTACAACGGTAAAAGTCCAACTGTCATGCAAAGGTCAAATTATCGTACAAATGCGATAATTAAACTAAAATTACTAAAATGAAGTTTCATAAAGAACTAAATTGGCTCACCCCTCTTTTTTATTTTATTATCTTACTGTCTTCTTTATAGGGACTGGCAACTAAGCGGGCTTTTTGTTACCCATTTTTGTTGTGCCCTTGGCCAGTTCCTTGTGATTGTCGTACAGATCTCATAAAAATTAAAATGATTAAAATCTATAATAATATAAGCGAAAGTGTGTGTGTGTGTATGTGTGTCTCAAGGGGAACTCTGTAGTGTAGTGGTTAGCACGCTCGGCTTACAACCGAGAAGTCCCGGGTTCGATCCCCGGGCGGAGCGAAAGATAGATGTGTGGTCTTTCTTAAATCCCTAGCCCCTGTCCACCCAGCAGTGAATGGGTACCGGGTGCCAGCCGGGGGTTTGTAACCCCGCCCCCCCCGGGGTGGTGGCTTCGGCCAACACTAATATGCAGCAGCGGTAGATCACTATGGCTCTGAGGCATTATCCTCTAAACAAAACAAACAAGAGAAACAAGAGTGTCTGTGTGTGTGTGTGTGTGTGTGTGTGGTATAGGTTCCACCCCCCGTGGCGGAATCCCATCATATACCACATTTTTGGAATCAGGTTGACCAGGGAAAGGTTTTAAGCCCACGTATGAGATGATCCGATCACTTTTTTTTTTTTTTTTAGCAGCTTATTAGCGATAATTGTGAAAAAAAGTAGGTTGCGAGAATTGAGGAAACCTTGATGTAGGGTGATGGGTAATGGGTGAGTGAATGGGTGGGGTGATGGGTAATGGGTGTGGGGTGATGGGTGAGTGAATGGGTGGGGGGTGATGGGTGATGGGTGAGGGAATAGATGGGGGGTGATGGGTAATGGGTGAGTGAATGGGTGTGTGGTGATGGGTAATGGGTGAGTGAATGGGTGGGGGGTGATGGGTAATGGGTGAGTGAATGGGTGGGGGGTGATGGGTAATGGGTGAGTGAATGGGTGGGGGGGTGATGGGTAAGGCGTTAATACATACATTTCTACATCTATGATTTCAGGAAAGTTAGAAGGGGCTATCTGGAGAGTCTGTGTTTGGTGGGCCTTCGGCCCACCAATAGCCCTCCGCAGGAGCTAGCCAAAAAGTCCGCCCGGAGGGCGGCTTTGCGGCTAGTATACTATAAAAATAAGTTTTAATAAATGAACACATGAATACAATCTAACATACAGAGTTATCTAGTCTAACTTAGTCA
>JACEEZ010019957.1:383009-430509 GCA_016584305.1 Chionoecetes opilio | reverse complement strand
ACGACCTCTGGGCGTCAGCTCTCGTTGCCAACATGTTACTTACATGTTTACTATCAGAGTTGCAAGCAAATATAATTGGAGACATGTACCCGGCGGGTCGACAGTGGTGTTTCCTGTTATGTTTCTAAGGCCGCGTCCACATGTGTACTCAAACATGTGCTGGCAACATGTAAGCAACATATTACCGAACAAGCTGTGAACATGTTGTGAACAGTTGTGTCCAGATAATGTTGGAAGCACTGGTTGACAGCATGTTGGCAGCACCGATGTGGACGAAGCGGCGTGGGCGCCTCCAGACGTGTGCTCGAACAGGTGTTCGAAATATATAAACAACACATTACCAAACAATTTGTAAGCTTGTTCAAGCCTTGTTTTGAACTGTTGCGTCCAGATCATGTTGGCAGCACTGGTTGGGAACATGTTGGCAGCACTGATGTGGACGAGGCGACGTGCGGACTTTTCGGATGACGGTCAGTGCAGAGTGGATAAGAAGGAGTGGACGCGGGAACAAACGTTGATATTGATCGAATTGTATCGTGCACAACCAGTCCTATGGGATCGCACGACGCCTATCTACAAGGACAGGATGAAGAAATCTGAGGCATGGAAGACACTTTCGGATGTCATGGGAATAGATCGAGCTGAGGTGGAGAGGAAGATCATGAGTCTGATGGCCCAGTTAAGAAGAGAATTTCAGAAGATGAAGGAACGAAATCTCAGTGGTGGTGAAGACAACGTCTACCGTAGATAACAATATAGTCGCCAGGACAACGTTTTTATTTTATTTGCAGACGTCTGGTGGCGTTAATACTTACATTTCTACCATGATTTCATCCATGATTTCAGAAAAGTTAGAAGGGGCTATCTGGAGAGTCTGTGTCATTTTGTGTCTTCATCTGTGTCATATTATGGCTATAAATGAACAAATTACAAAAATAAAACCAAGTGGCGACGTTGTTAACGGGACTACACTAAGGTCGCCATCTAGTGTTTATGTACTGAGTGTCCTCCCGCTGTCGTTGTCGCCCGAAGAAAAAAAACGCGTCGGGAAATATGAAATCGTCTATACTTGCAGATAGGAAGCATAAAACAACGCTGAAACAGGGTAGCTCATACAATATATAGTCATGATATTAACTACGGTGTATCATCTTCAGTGGCACATAAAAATCAATAGTGATGCTATACTTCGTAATATTTGGCGGCTGGCGACATTATTGCAGGTGGCGACTATACTGTTATCTACCGTACAAGCCCTCGTGGTTTGCGTTCAATAGCTTGTACTTGCTGGTAGACAAAAACAAGCCACACCACACGTCATATGGCGCTGTTTTACAGGTACGTGCGCAATATAAGTATATTCATAATGTATATTTATTGGGTGTCATATATTGCACAAAAATGCACATAGAATATATGGAAGCGGCCTTGGGCCACCATAGGTTAAGTGTGCAGTTGTCAAGAGCCTCTTTGAAATGGGTATGTGAGAATACACCCCCGTCTGATAAACGACCTATGCCTCCATCCAACGTTTACGTACATAAAATTATATATTGCATCCACGACAGCAAACAATACAGTACTGAAGTTTCTCTTATTATTAAAATATTCACTACCAGTATTGGTGAGAAAGCCGCCAGAAGCCGGCTTCTGGCAGCTTGCGTTTTCTGGTAACTCGAGGCACTTTTCAGAAGCTGGCTTGCCCAGCTGGCGCAAGCTGCAGGAAGCGAGAGTCTGGGGTTGCTTCTCACGGCTTCATACGTGACGTCAGAGATATAACCAACAATATGACGGGCCAGGCGGAGCTTGTTACAGAGTGAGTATCGTCGTAGAAAATTGTAATTACAGATAACAGGACACAAGTAAACAAATAGATGTACATTCATAAGCATGGACTTACCTTAAGACTACGAACAAGAATATACAAGGTCATAGACCACTGTATACCTGGACTGTTCACGCGACAATGTTTTGAAATTACAAGCTGCATAGCGGCCTGCGCCCGACAGAGATATAGTGGTCTATGAACTATCATATAGACTGGTTTATCAGTATATTATGATATAATGTAATCTTCGTAAATGTTTGTTCTATAATATTATTAAATAAAAAACAGTAAAACACGATAAAGAAATGCCATTATGAGACTATGAAGAAATATGCATGAACTTAATATTCACTTAACTCTTCGCCATTTAAAACTTTACGAGTCAACTTTTATCATGAAGAATATTAATAGAAGCGCAATTTTATTAGCTTTCCATTGATATATTTCGTTATCTGATAAATGAATTAAAACCATGCATAAATTAGCGTTAAATAAATAAATAAAATCATCAATCGGGTAATTTTCCCGATTGATGATGTTATTTATTTACTTATATATTTTGTTTTCTGATAAATGAATTAGTAGCATGTATAAATTAGCGTTAACTATATAAATAACCTCATCAATCGGGAAAATTACCTGATTGATGATTTTATTTATTTAGTTAACGCTAATTTATGCATGGGGTAATTAATTTATCAGAAAACGAAATACATCAATGGAAAGCTAATAAAATTTCGCTTCTATTGATACCCTTCATGATAAAAGTTGACTCGCAAAGTTTTAAATGGCGAAGAGTTGAAGTGAAGTTGAATGTTCATGCATATTTCTTCAGTCTCGTAATGGCATTTCTTTAGCGTGTTTTATTGTTTTTTATTTGATAATATTATAGAACAAACATTTACGAAGATTACAGTATATCATATATACTGATAAACCAGTCTATATGATACGTATATATATATATATATATATATAAAATATATATATATATATATATATATATATATGAATCCGAGCGGCCCTCCGACTTCAGGGCAAGTTCAGGCCCATGTGCAACAGGCCGATATTCCGTGCGCAGTCCAGGTATACAGTGGTCTATGACAAGGTTAATGACATGACAGAACAGCTTTAAAACTGGTGAAATAATTATCCTGTCTTATCAACCTGACGATATAGTCCCTGTGATGTGTAGTAGCTTTTGCAGAATTTCGCTGATAATAGGGCACAAATTAGCATAAGTTGTACATTTAGAAGCACGGGCTTAACTTTCGGACCGCACTAATAGAGCTAAAATGGTATGACATGACGAGAGGAGAACGTCAAGTCTGGTGAAATAACTTTCACGAGTCTTTTAACCCTAACACCAGACGTTGTCTTTCTAATTTCACTAATTATGCCATCAAAAGCAGACCGGAAACATTTCTGCTGATGCATTATGCTCTAATTTTGGTTCTTAGAGATCTCTCACACTTGTTGAGAACGTGAAAATGTTGGAACTCTCGCCGACGGGGCGAGAGATCTGGTAGACGAGAGTACCATAAACCTTCACCATCATCCACTTAGAATGTCACCACAAAACATTGCAAGATATTTAAGTATGCATGACATTACTGTTGATGGACATGAACAAAATTAATTGGTAGTAAAGGTGCTGATTGGCTAGTATTGTGGAAATGACTAGCATTGCGTTGAGTTTATTTGGTTCAACCTCAGTTTGGTAGTGGTGCTTTGTAATACCAAAATTTACTGAAATATACCGAAATACACAAATATACCCAAACACACCTATACACATCACATACCGCAATATACCGAAATACACATCAAAATATACCGGAATACACCGAAATACACCAAAACATATACCGAAATACATCCATACATATACCGAATATATCACAGTATACAGATATACTTTTTAAGATATGTCTTATGACTCCTACTAATAATAATTTAATATATTTTGTAATAATATACATATAATATATATCATATAATATATATATATAATTTTTATATTATAATAATATATATATATATATATATATATATATTATATAATATTATATATATATATATATATATATATATATATATTATATATATATATATATTATATATATATATTATATTATATTATGGTGTATTTCTGTATATTTTGGTTTAATTCAGTATGTTTATGAGAGAAGATGTGGTTGAATATGAGTTGAAGATGACAATTCGTCATTGTGTGGTTGTTTTGTTTACAGTTGTCAGCTGTGAGCGCCGAGCGGGCGAGCCCCGACCAGAAGCTGGCAGCTGTCAGCCGTTCTGGCGAGCACGCAAGCGAGAGAGAAACCAGGCTTCTGGCGGCTTCCTCACCAAAATTCGCCTTATGTGCCGGTGTCTGGAGGGTGATGTGTTTCCCGTGCAGAGCGCCCAGGCAGTGCGAAAAGTTCCACACGTATTGGAAGGGACTTGCAACCCTGATCCATCCGCCCCAAGACGTTGGCAGCTGTAACACAATATATGGTAATCGATTTAGGATATCATACACTTTTCACTAAATATTTATTATTATGAATAAGGTGAATGATAACCATATTGCTTGTATGGGATCTCGTTCAATGTCCAAGATGTCCAAGGCTACTTTACAATAATGTTACGTTTGTGTTCCGATGCACCAGGGATAATAAATGTATTTTTCGGGGGACGGGGATTATACCCTCTGCTTTAACATATTAAAGTGGATTATTTTTTTATGGGGATGATTTATTGCTTCGCAGGGTTTGATATGCAGTTTCCCTATCTTACATATGGAAACTGCACTTCTCCTTAATAGTTATATACGTAATGAGGATACGCTTGCCCTAAGCATAATAGCGCACGCATACTTATGTACATGTGACGTTATTAGTCCTGTAATGGGTTATCAATCATATATTTCCAGGAGATGCGTCATGCCGCATCTACATCACAAGATGGTGACGCGTGTGTGGAGCGTGAGGAAACAGGTGACATGGAACACCAAGGAACAGGCGCTGATGGGCCCCGTAGTCCTGTCAGAATAGATCCACGCGGACGACAAGCAGCCAAACGCAGGCATGAGGACATTGTAGAAGAGATGTATGATGTAATGAAAGCCCTTCACAAACGGTATAATGAGCGTGATGAACACCAGTCATTTAGCGATTTCATTGCATGCAAACTTAGGACACTGAAAACACAACATGCACGGTCAACAGTTCAGCAAAAGATATTCACCATACTACAGGAGGCTGAAAAGGGCACGTACGATATGCCTCACGGTCGCCATCCCGAGTAAAATGTATCTCACACACCTTCACCATTGGTATAACATGATACATATCATATACCTTTATATACATATGGTACGATACACTGATACGTTCTATGAGGGTTCTACTGATATTACACACTGTGATGTACATGGACATTTACTGTATGTGTGTATGCCAATTTAAACGCACAAATTAATAATATCCAATATATGAATTAATTTACTGTCCATTAAATGGGTTATAAATGTTACCTTAATAATTGCCATATTGACCAAGCCAAAATACAGGACACCTTTCAGGAGGGTAGGGTTTCACTACATCTTGATAATCATTATGATGTTGTTATAAAATGGTCAAAAAAAATCCTGGTTACCTTAAAGCAGTAAATCGTACCTCAGTAAATATAGTGAATATTATATTTCAAATACGAGATTTGCCACTGCTGCCGACTGCCAATCATCCTGACCTGTACATGCTCTGCGAGTTCCCTGACCAGTGCACAGCACACCACAGGCACAATCTCGCTGATGGATGGCTTTGATATCCGGAACATATTACATGCTGTAGGAATCCCCTGTTGCTAGGTAACGTAGTTTTAATGCCAGGCGATCAGCAGCTGATATTGCTTGTCGTTGATTGGTGTCCTGTTTGCAGATATGTGGCCCAGTCTTATGTGGCAGCAATTTATAATCATGTGCAGACATCCGTAAAGAAGTTGCAAAACGATCCAGTAGTCCGTAGTTGTGACTGTGATAAGCCCTATCAGCACGTGTAATATCGTGAATGACATTAGGCTCGTCCAACCTGTTTCTCCGGCGTAGTGAAGGACGCATCCATCCAGAAACCACGACGATGGCGTTTCTGTGGCATACCGTCGCACAAAAGTATCACTCACTGCTGCGGCCGCCAATATCGCGTCCTCACTCGCCGGCATTATATGCTGGAGTGCCATTTACCTTGTGTGGACACACTCATCGCTTTACCTCTGCTGCTAGCATGTTGGCAACATTACTGACCCATGTTTGCATACATGTCTGTATAAATACTGATGCAAACATGCATCTAAACATGTTAAAAACAGTGTTCACAACAGATGTTTGAGCACGCGTTTAGATGCGCCCTAACGTGTCTACAGGCAAATGCGGATGCACCTTTGTACGTATAGCTATCAGGGTCCTTCTCATCCTCGTTTCCCTTATATAGAGCACAGTAAAATGCGTCTTGCCAATCTAAGGATATCTCATTGGGTTCCCATCTTACGTACAAGACAACCAGCCACTGCACGCGTCATCCCTGTGTAAAATGGTGCCAAGATAACCCTATCAGTCTCTGGTGATGTGTCGCATTTGACTTCCTTCTAGGCTCCCAACACACTTCCATCAATATCTTTACTTTCCTCAACTTTGAACACTCTTAATTAACTCCCTCTCTACCTATCCATCCATTACACCAGGTCCTTCAATGTTGTGAATTAGCTGTTATCCTACTTAGCACTCTTCCTTGAACCCTTGCCTTACAGTGCCTCTCCACTTGAAGGAAATTAAAAAGTCCTGATATTTCATTCTATCACCATCCCATTATATTCCCTTCTCTATTAAGTGGCTCCCCGTATTTTGGACTTTATCTCTATCCCTTCTTCATATTTTTTTCTTTTTACCTCAAAACCTCTTCCTTTACATATTTACTCTTTCTAATCACACTCCTCCAACAGCATTCCCTCCCAGAGCGGCTGCGTGTCTTTACAATGAATCCCGGGTTAGCTGTTTCATGTCATCACTAAATCATTCAGTGCAAAAAGTTCCTGCGTCTATTTTTCCTTATGGAAAGTTATAAGTACCAATCATATCAACGATAATGATAATAATAATAATTAAAACAATAGTAATAATAATATTAACACAAATCATAACAATAATATAAATGAGAATAATTTTAATAATGAAATAATAATTATAATGATATAGATAATGCTAATAAATACAAATAATGTTGACTTAAAAGAAGTCAAACTTATAATAATCAATAGAAGGAAGAGAGAGAGAGAGAGAGAGAGAGAGAGAGAGAGAGAGAGAGAGAGAGAGAGAGAGAGAGAGAGAGAGAGAGAGAGAGAGAGAGAGAGAGAGAGAGAGAGAGAGAGAGAGAGAGAGAGAGAGAGAGAGAGAGAGAGATAAAGAGAGAGAGAGAGAATCCTAAGTATTTCTACTCAAAACGGTCCAAGTGGTTATGACAGCTTGTTTTGCAGACTGAAAACATCATATGCTGTGTGTGTGTGTGTGTGTGTGTGTGTGGTGTGTGTGGTGTGTGTGTGTGTGTGTGTGTGTGTGCACTGTGTGTGTGCATGTGTGTGTGTATATATGTGTGTGTGCGCGCGTGTGTGTGTGTGTGTGTGTGTGTGTGTGTGTGTGTGTGTGTGTGTGTGTATGTGTGCATGCGCGCGTGTGATTGATTTTCGTTATACCTTATCTTCTTTTTTTTGTTACACCAAAAGGACTGGCCAATTGCAAAAAAAAAAGAAGTAACAAAAAGCCTGCTCAGTTGCCAGTCCCTAAAAGGATACAGTAAGAGAATATAGAAAGGGGGGGAGTGCAATTTAGTTCGGGAGGTGTCTTGTTGCTCCTCTCTTGAAATGATTTAAGTCGTAGAAAGGAGTAGAAATTGAAACAGAGAGTTCCAGAGTTTACCAGTGAAGGGGATGAAAGCGTGAAGATAATAGATAATTCTTGCATTAGGGAGATGGACAGAATAGGGATGAGAATGAGTAGAAAGTCTTGTGCAGCGAGGCCGCGGGAGGGGGGGAGGCATGCACTTAGCAAGTTCAGAAGAGCAGTGAGCAGCATGAAAATATCGGTAGAAGATAGCAAGAGAAGCAACATTGCGGCGGTGATTTAAAGATTGAAAACAGTCAGTCAGTGGAGGAGGATCTCTCTCTCTCTCTCTCTCTCTCTCTCTCTCTCTCTCTCTCTGTTTCTTACTCTCTTTATCACCTTCTCGTACACACACACTGTTTCCCTGAGGCTATAGCGAGGCCGTGACCGGGAATTAACGGAGCATTCAGACCGCAGTCCAGTGATAACCAGAACTGTGTTGGTTCGCAAGGGGAGTGAGAAGCAGGACGCGGAGATAAGGGAGAGAGAACAGAGTAGTGGTGGTGGTGTAGATCGTGGTGGTGGTGTTGGAAAGGAAGGGGAGGAGAAAGAGGAAGAGGATGAGGAGAAGGAGGATAAGATAAGATACTTTGATCCTATCTAGACACTTTGCAAGTACAGTCACTCCACATAATTCGTATACACACAGGCCTCGGATCCTCTCCTTCCATTTCCTTTTCGTATTTTCCAATAAATTATCGTTCATATTCTCTTGACTTCCCCACCCCCTTCCTTCCCAATCAAAGTCTGGACCATGCATTCCTCCTCCTTCCCCTGGGATGTTGTTAATCCCACGTGGGCCATCTCTCCCTCCTCGCCATCTCTCTCTCTCTCTCTCTCTCTCTCTCTCTCTCTCTCTCTCTCCCTCTCTCTTCTCTCTCTCTCTCTCTCTCTCTCTCTCTCTCTCTCTCTCTCTCCCCTCTCTCTCTCTCTTTTCTCATCTCTCTCTCTCTCTCTCTCTCTCTCTCTCTCTCTCTCTCTCTCTCTCTCTCTCTCTGACACTCAATCACACAATGAGGAATATACAAAATGTAACATTAAAAAGACTTTAATCATAGATATTTACAAACAATATTTTTGGCTACATCAATATTTAGTCCACCCACCACGCTTTTCTATCACGGCTTGGAGCCGTTGCGGTACTGAGGCCACATGATTATAGATCATCTCCGGCCTCCCCCGCAACCCTTCCCACTCCCGTGTCGTGTGCTGGAAGAGGTTTACAGAGGATCTCTCCCTCTTCTGCTCCCAGCAATTCACGATATTACCCCAAACATTTTCGATTGGATTCAGATCACACGCCTTGTTTGGCCAAGGGAGAAGCTCAACATCCCTTCGCTCTTCAAACCATCTTCTCACTATCCTAGCCGTGTGAATCGAGCAATTGTCCTGCATGAAGAGTATTTTTTCTGGGTACGGGAGGGCAATGTCGCGTACGGAAGGAAGCATAATTTCCTCCAGGACTTCCAAGTACTTCTCGGCGTTGAACCTTCCCTCAATGCGCGTCACAGTCCCTACGCCGTAGAGGAAGATCCATCCCCACACGTTGCATGTGACGTGGCCACTCTTCCTGACGGTGAAGATGTTTGCCTCGTCATACCTGTTGAAAATAAAAATAAAAATTGTGTAGTACGTATCAGCCTTATCCATAAATCGGTCTCTATGAACTTTTTCCGGGAGTATTACAGTTGTCGATCGCGAGTCCAGCGCGCGTAATCAAGATCGTGAGTGCGTGAATTATACACACACACACACACACACACATACACACAGACAGACACACAGACACACACACAGACACACACACAGACACACACACACACACACACACATATACACTTCAACGCACTAAATAAAACAAGGCTTGCAATATCAAAGCAATAGAAAATATTGAAAATAGGCCGGGGGGGGGGAGAGAGAGAGAGAGAGAGAGAGAGAGAGAGAGAGAGAGAGAGAGAGAGGAGAGAGAGAGAGAGAGAGAGAGAGAGAGAGAGAGAGAGAGAGAGAGAGAGAAGAGAGAGAGAGAGAGAGAGAGAGAGAGAGAGAGATATAATAATAATAATAATAATAATAATAATAATAAAGTTTATTTCCACCGGCAGTGGTTATTCGTTACATACAATTATTTTCAAGAAAATAGCTACATAAATTAAATTACACAGTTTGGATTAAAACATTAAAAATATAAAATTATAAAATTGTAGAATAGAAAAATAATCGATATTAAAATATATATACAGTATATGCTAATAAAAAGTCAAGGAATAAAAGCATTATTAAAAGAAAACAAATTAAAAGAAAAATAATTTTTAAAAGGTACAAAAGTTCTACTAAAATTACATATACATTAAAAAAAAAATTTCATACTAAATTCATTTCCATCCCAATACAAGTTGAGTTTGTTTTGAAAGAGTAGGGTGTTAGCTTTTAAAATAGCGAGGGAGCGTTCCTAACTTGGGGCCCCTTCAGAAGAGATCTGCCTCCTGCGTTTTGGTCTGGGGCGTACGGTGATCTGCTGTTGGGGGTGCTCCCCATACGCCCCCTACATTTGGGAAAAAGCTTAGGATAAGGGGCATATCTTAAAAATAGGACCCTGTTTGGATTTATTTGGTCTTTACATTCACCATTTAGTTTTTTAAAAATTGGGTACTATCGTACTTCCGGGGTTTAAAACCATCTATACTTTTGCTGAAAAATTCTTATTTTTGACATTTTTTGGAGAGTTGTGTTTGTTCCCCCATATTACTTTGCAAAAAAATTAATATGCAAAGTATAGTAATTTATAATTTGCTGTGCGAGTACCCTTGTCAAAATTTTCTTTTATTCTATTTACATACTTTAGAATCGGGTTACTTTTTTATCATTTCACTACTTTTTTGTTAAAAGTCATGTACTGTCCATGTGTAGCCCAAAGGTTTTTTTACATTGTGGGGGTTTTGAAGGTTGTGTCGTGGTGCTTTAGTGAGTTGTTGGTATCGGGGATAATAGTTGTGGGTACCTTAAAACTACACGGTGTTTTTTTTAAATTTTATAGGAAACCTTTTTTTCAGAAGTCAACTTTGCTTTTTTAAAGGGTTTCCTGTGTTTCTGAATGGGGGTGTCAGGTTTTTGATAAGGTTGTTTATAGGTTTTTTGGTCACACGTATTGCACTAATATACACATTAAAAAAGCGACATATCATTCACGAAATTTTTAAACATTTGGGCCAATTAAGGCCCTGCGGACACCGTCGAACTGTAATTTCGAAGAAGTAGTTTTTATGTAATCGTATGACTCTTTCCCCATTTAGTAACTGTCAAACAAAAGTATCAACATTTTTGGTTGTCAAGTTTTTAAGTAGGAGGTGGGGTTGCACGTCAAATGTTTTAATAGATCGAAAAGGAAAATAGTGACACCCCTTCGCCCATGTTTCTAAATGTGGTTAGTATGCGAAAGGCTGTTTCGGTTGAATTTATGACGAAAGCCATGCTGGTTGTTAGATAGGATCTTTTGACTCGGGGAAAGTTGTAGTTGGTAGAACAGATTTCAATTCCTTAGAATAATGGGGGAGGGAAATGGGGCGTAGTTACTGACACATCTGTGTTCCTTTTCTTTAAAAAAGGGTAACAATAGCATGCTCCACTGATTGGGAAAAAAAGACCGTTACGAGGGAGGTGTTTATAGAAAATGTCAAAAAATAAGCAAAAACATAAATGAATTTTTAAACAAACGAGGGAAAATTATTGTCCAAACGTTGTTTTTTAAGGTGCTTGATATTGAGACCTTTTTTGTATCCGGGGGTTGGGGGCCGGGGAAATGTTCTTTCTACGACGAGGATCCTAGCGCCCTTTGTGTTACTTTTTGGTCGGGGTTTTACGCGGGACTGTTTTTTTTTTTTGAAGATTTTTCACCACGTTGCGAAAAAAGTATTAAAAAACTTCCGTTTTACTTTTTTCAGCGTCGATTTTGGGCTTTTAACCCCTTTTTTGGGGGGGGTTTGGGTCCTTAAAATTTTCCCAAAGTACGGCAATGTTTTTCTTAAATTTAAAGTAAAAGATCGTGATAGTACCCTTTCCCTTTTTTAACCTACAGTTGTTTACATTTTTTTTTGGGCCCTTTATTGGGCCTGCAGGGGTGGCTCGTTCTGTGGCTTTGAGATTCGTTGGCGATTTTTTCGTGTTATTATTGCCCCCGAATCTGATGGGTCATCCACGGTGGGGGGGGACGGGTTTTTCCCCTTTGTAACCATGGGGGCGCAGAAATAGGCCTTTTTTATCGGGGATGTTGTATGTCTACTTGTTCATTTACATCGTCTGTATTAAATATTGTTTTAAATATTTTACTGATCTATATTTCACTATATTGTAGCAAATGTTTCCCTATCATAGTGTGACATGTCCGAATTTTTTTTTTTTAAATTTTATACGGGGTCTTTTTGTTTACTTATATTGACGGTGACCTGACAAGGTCTGGCCCCGTGGGGATGGGATGACGTGGGTCAGCACCGAGTCAGGCTTGTTGGATGAAACGTCAAGTGGGGGTGGGGGTGGGAGTGATCATGGCTTGCTAATTATTTGTTTTAATTTGTTTTTTTTTTGGGATTCGGAGATTTGCTTTTACTTTTGAAAAGATCGTCATTAAATCCCCGGTATGAAACAGGTTTGTTACGAAAAGACTTGTTTTAGGAGGTCACAATATCAAAAAAATCAAAAAGAGTTTTTAGGGTTCTGAAAAATGAAACCCTAAAACACTGGAAAACAAATTTAAAAAAAAATTTATTACTAGAGATTTTAAAAGTGATTTAACTATTTGGGTACGCTATTTCAAAAATCATAACCGTTTTTGCTGTATCACGTCAGGTTTTTAGTTACAGAAAAACTCCCATTGCCTAGAAGTCAGGATTTCAAAAATTTAAAAATTCATTTTATTCATTTTTTCATCATGAATGCTTTAAAATTTAGAAAAATTTCAGTAAAATCCCATAATGTAATTAAAAAAGCTTTAGGCATTTGGCTTTTCGTTTTTCGCCTGTGCGTTTTAGATGCAGGGAAAAAAAAAACCAGCAAATCCCCATCATGTTTGGGTTTTGCCGCCCTTGTAACGCTCCCCATGATGAAATCTCTTGGTGTAAAGCTCGCCGTGCTCGTCCGAGACAGCTCCAAGTTGTCAGGAAAATTCAGGGGGCTGGTGTAGGAAATGGATCTTCAGGGGCATCCGGGCCAAATTTTTGAAGGACTCCAGCACTTGCACTATTTTTTTTCATAGTTGTCCGCGCGCCGTTACCAAGAGTTTCCCTAAGCTTTGAAGCTCTCCACGCTGCGTCTTTGGGGTTTTGAGTGTCGGAAAAAATTTTGTCCTTCATTACCCCTCGGGTTTTTCGGTCCAAAAAGACCCAGCCTTGATCTTAGCCTCCACAAGGTGTTGCCAAAATTCTCCTTCAGGATAAAAACCCCCGCCCTCAGTCCATTTCCCTACAAATTTTTTCTCAAGCCGAGCTTATGTGGAGTGGTGGAAGGGAAAATTTGGTGGGGCGACAAAGGGGGACTGCTTCACGTTGTTAAACCCCGGTCAGCTCCCCCGCTCTTCCAATCATTCTTCGTCCAGTGATTCGTGTTTGTATCCCAGAGAAAAGGAAACACATTTTTCGTGTAGCCTGATGCAGCCCTAACAACAGCGCCACCACTTTCAAAGTCTCCCATTTCCCAGTTTTAAGTCATTTTACTTTTGGGGAAACAGCAGCTGCCGCATATCTCAAGGTCTCTTTTATGCCGAACGCGTGGGCCAGTGGGGGCTATGTTTTTTTTTTGCCATTGGGACAAAAAAACTCAAGCTGTTCTTCCCCGATCGAGAAGAGGGCCAGTCTGCAGGATCGTGATCACACCCAAGTTCTTCAACACACCGTTTTATGGGCACTGCAGAAAGTCATCGGCTTCCATCTCAAAAAATGAGCATGTCCCTGTGGTGCTCTGAACAAAAGGATATCTTGGGGTTAGGTTTAAGTAGATTTTCCCCTGCTCAGCCTTTTAAACCAAACAGCTCTGCCTTCGCCTTTGCAGCGAGAATCCACAAGCTTTAACTCTCCCGGTTCAGAAGGGGTGGGTTTTTTTCTTGAGTGTCGGGTTTAAAAAAGGTTTATCACACCCTTCGCCACTTTACAGTTTTGTTTTCGGGACAGTTGGAAAGGGGGTTTTCGTCATCGAGGGACAGGTTTTTCGAGCAGAGACCAGTCGCGTACTGAGTGGCCTTTTTTTCCTGTTAAGCCGGGGTGCTTTTGCAGCCGAATAACAATCATCATGTGATTCTGCGGCCACGCCATATAGGGCACCCCAAAAGGAATGCTCGCGCGTTTCCCCCCCAACCACTGAGTCAAGGTAGTGGCGCTTTGCGCAGATTTGTGGTGCCCCGCTCTTTCCTTGTCCCCCCCCCTTTCACCCGAAGTAGGAAAATAGGCGGGCCCTTTATTTTACTCCCCTAATACCCTTTCCCGTGATCTTTTTGGTATAACCCACCAAAATAAAAATTTTCGGGGGGATTTGGGGACGGGGAAAGTTACTATGTTTTAAATGAAAAAAAAGAAAAAAAAATTTGTTTTAAAGTATTATATCGTATTACGTAGAGGTGGGAGGCGCAACTGCACTTAAAATCGCTGTCTGTAGTAGATTTTTATAGGTATTGATTCGGCGTATTTGGTTTGGGTTTCGCTGGCAGTTGTGTTAAAAAAAGTCGTTTCTCAGAGCGCTGACTTTTGTTCTGCGCGAGCCAAAGGCTCACAGCCCAAACTAGACCAAGCGCAACCAACCCATACCCCGCAATCAATACGCATACAAATCTAGCTACAAAGCGACCTCAGAGTGCGCTGGCCCACCCCCTCTTACGAAAAAGGGATGTAAAGACATATGGAATTAAGCCTCTGAGAAAAAAATGAAAAAATAATTTTTTAAAAATTTATTTAAAAACCACTTTAGGGAAGGGGGTATTTCGTAACTCAAAAACTGCGTGTACAGCAACGGTTTTTTTTTGAAAATCAGCGTACCCAAAAAAGTCAATCGCTTTACACATCTCCCTAGCAACAGTTGTTGTCCCGGGGAATGTAGAAAGGGAATTTTCGCATGATTTTTATCCATATATCCTCGAACCTAATTGTGCGCAATGTTGTTTTTTAATACTTTAGACTGAGAGGTCTTTCAAAACCCAAACACCCGAACCGCGACCGTTTTCAACTGTAAGTTTTGTAGGAGGTTTTTTACAAAAGGGAAACAGGAGGCAGGAAAATAGCCACTCCAATAACAAAAATCGACATTCTTTCATTTCCGCAAATTTATTTCCTCAAGATTTGCCTTTTAGTGATTTTGGGAAAAAGTGTTCATTTTAAAAAAGTCCTTTTTTCGGTTTTTAAAGGGAACTACGGCTTGACCATCTTTTTCCCCTTTTCCCAGGCGCTATAAACACAGATTTTTCTTTTGACCCACTTTTAAACCCAACTTATTTATGGTCGAACCCACAGTTTAAATTTCTGGTGGTTAAACTCTCACAGTTGTAAAAACCCGTTTTTCAAACCTTGCTGTTCTGGTGTGGGGAAAATGATCACGACCGCCGGGGCACCGTTCCGTCTTATTTCGGGCGGTATTGGCCGAGGGGGGGGGCGGGACTAGGTGGCGAGGGCGGGTGGGTTGGTGAGCTAGGGTGCGACAGAGTAGGTTGGTGAAAAGGAGGGGGGGAAAGTGGCGATAGTAGTGAAAGATTCTGTCTTGTGCTTTTTGAAATGTTTCGGGTTTTCCCTTTTGAGCTGTGTAAAGTATACAGTAGGGAAGGTTGCTCCTGTCATGGCCATAGCTTGGCACGCTTCCTTCCCCTATATGCCCTAGGTGTTGGGTTAGCCGTGGGTACGACTCCGGCCAAAATTTCCACCCCCCTCCATGGGGGCGACGTAGGGTTTAAAAAGTGGCGGGACAACATACCTTTGGGGGTTCCATCTTGTCGTATTTTGCCGTTTCTTACTTGGGAAGCTTGCTTGATTTTTTCTTTCCCTTTTTTCCCAATCTACGCCTCACTGAAGGGAGAGTACGGGTTAGTCATTGCTTTGAGCACCCTGACGACACCTGTTCTTTTTTAAAATGGATCCTTGGTATTCAAGTGGGGTGTCGTAGCATGTCTCATTTATTTCTCCCCCCCCAGCTTAGGAAAGGTCGGGTTTGACTTTTGCTATGCCTTATCGTCTCCCCTTTTATGGTGCTCATTTATTTATTAATTTTTGCTTGTAATTTCAGTTGCAGTGGGGCTCCCTTTGCTCCCTATTCCAATTTTTTCATTTTTTCCCCTTTTTAGTTCACTGCGAGAGCACTGAGATTGTCTAGAATAAGTTTTTTTTTCACGCCCCACCATTTTAAAAGGGTCTACTTAGCGTTTTTGAGGTTCTGATACACATTTTATCATTCAGGTCGAAACTTTGATGTTCTAAATTCATGTCCTGATAAATAGAGTCTTTTTTCTGAGGTGGATTGGTTTGGGGTGTTTCTTCCGTTCCTGTCCCTCTTTTTTTTCACTTCATTAGTTTTTTTATCTTCTAAAAATACACCGGCTTCAATAGAAAAGGGCCGAAGTTTGCCGTGGCTTCAGGGGGGGTATATTGTGTGGTCGCATGTTTTTTCTATTTTTTTAGTCGGGGAGTTAAAAACCTCCAGCTGGGTCGTCATTCGCCCTGTTGTTGGGGGTTAGGGTGATGGGGGACACCATCTCGGCTTTACCCCTGCAGGATATTCCGAAAGCCCCCTACCTCTTTTAAATTTTTCCAGGAAAACACTTTTTGTCTTTACTTTTGTCACTTAACTTATTTGACGTTTTTTTCATTACTGTTATTGCATGACAGTCGTTAGGCACAGTTTGTGTTGAAATGGTGGTTTTTACTATGCAAATTTTCGTTTTCAACGGAGTCCTTGGGGGTTGTTCCTTATCTGTCGATTAAAATTCCTTATTTACCATAGTTATTCACTCCAATTTCTCGGGATTGTTTTTTTGGGGTTATCTTGGGGAGTGTTTTTAGGAATCAGTATTGGGCTGGTTTAAAGGGAAATTCACTCCTCACCTTTACTGTTTGGGAGTCCGCCCTTCTTCACTGCACGAAGCCCTGTTTGCCGAAACAAACCGATTACTAAGGGGTTTAGCTTCGTGTATTTTGTTCCTTTGATATTTTTGATGGGTTCAAAGTTATCCCAAAAGTTAGAAAACAGGGAGTCTTCATCAGGTGACAGGATAAATTACTTTTGCAGGAGCAAGGTCAGGACCGTCCCTCGCCCCGAGGCAGGGGAAAAGCGAGAGAGAGAGGAGAGAGGGGTATAAAAATTTTGTTAAAATTAAATGAAACAAAATAATGATTAAAGAAATTATTAAACACTTAATCGAAGTTTGTGTGTGTGTGTGTGTGTGGGGGTGCATGTTTTGTTGTGGGGTGGGGTTTTTGGGGGGTGGGTGTGTGGTGTTGTTTGGTTGTGTATGTTGTGGTTTTGTTGTGTGTGTGTGTGGGGTTTTGTGTTGTTTGTGTTGTGTGTGTGTGTGTTGTGGGGGTTTTTGGGGTGGGGGGGGTGTTTTTTGTGTGTGTTGTGGGGTGGGAGGGCCGGGAGGCAGGGGGGAGCTAGGGGGGACTCAGGGGAGCTATGAAGCCCGGAAGGTGTGAAACAGGTGTGGGAAAAGGAGTCTGAGCGAACATTTGTAGCAAGGAAAAATTTTAGAATTGATGGGCTTCCCCGCCCCAAGTGTTTACAATGTTTGGAGTGACTGTCCCAAAAGACAATTATTTTCTATACAAAGCGCCACCACGCCAGGGCGAACCTGGTGGCTCGAACCGCGACCGAAAGCAGGGACGCTGCATGCGGCCCCCCAGCTCTAACCAAAAAAAACCCAGCCCCCCTTTACTGGTAGGAGAAGGGGAGGAAGGAAAGGGTTACATGAGAGGCTTAAGAAAAAAAAAGAAAAAAACCCAAAGACCACACACACACAACACACACACAAAAAACCCACCACACACCCCAATTCGCTCTTTTTTGGTGTAAGGAAACTGGCGAGTCCGGGTTCCCCAAAAGGGGAAGACTGGGGTGAATGGGCCCCACGGCTACATCCCTGGTTATTTAGGCAAAAATTTTGGTGCTTTTTGCTGAAAAAATTAAAAGGAAAGAAACTATTTGACGAACGAAACGAAAATAAACGTCGAGCATAAGCGAGGCCAGACAAAGGGGAGGGCCCCACATAAAAAACGGTTAAAAATTTCGAAATTTAAGGTGGAGCCCAAAGTTGGGAAAATTACCCCAATTTTAAAATAGGAGGAAGGAAACGCGAAGGAGGAGAAAACGGGGAAAAATTATGAGGGGGCTCAAACAAAAAACTTGGATGAGGGAAAATTTCGATAGGGGGAAACCCGGGGGCCGAGTGAAGGAGGGAGGGTAGGAGGTAAGACCTGCCAAACGCTCACTTGGGCCCGGGAAAACTGGGTGTTTTTTCCCTGCCAACCAATTTCCATTTATCTCCACGATGGGGGGGAAAAAAGAGAAGAGAAGAGAAAGGGGGGAGAAAAAAAGAGAGGGGAGAGAGAGAGAGAGAGAAGAGAGAGAGGGGAGGGGAGGAAGGGGAGAGATGGGGATAAGGAAAAGAGAGAGAGAGGAGGAAGGGGAGGGGAGAGAGGGGAGAGAGAGAGAGAGAGAGAGAGAGAGAGAGAGAAGAAAAAGAGAGAGAGGAGAGAAGAAGGGGGAGAGAGAGAGGGGAGAGAGAGATAAAAAAGAGGGGAAAAGGAGAGAGAGACGGGGGAAAAGAGAGGAATTTTTTAAATCCAAATTTCCCCTTAATTATTTCAAAACAAATTAAAATTTTATATACCTCTCCTACTTCTGGTCCCGTACTCTGGGACTGAAGTGCTGTGAAGGGGGTGGGGGAGGTGTATCCAGCTTTTTTTCTGTAAATACGGAGTGAGGCAAGAGTGCGCCCTTTGCCCCATCCTTTAAACATTTTGTTGGACTGGGTATTGGGGCAAAGTTGTAGATTAAGTGATTGTGGGACCCTCGGCAACACAAGATCCTGACTTTTTTTTGCCGAGAGCAGTAACCTTTACGATCGTGGGGTCCGGGTGAGGCTCTCAGGCGCTGTACGAGGAGGCAAATTTTTTGGGGACTTAGGTCTCCGGCTAAAAACCAGGCCCGGGGTTTTTGGAGGCTTACAAGATAAAACAGTACAGTCTTTTCATTTTGTGCGGCGGGGACATTGAATCTTGAAAAGTTTTACATACCTGGGTAGCGCATCCATAAAATGGGGGGGTAACGTCAAGATCTTACGGGGGATTGGCAAAAACCCCCCGTGTTATGGAAGCGCTCAGCACATATTTGGCTTTTTTGGGACCTGTGCAGGGGGACAAAAATCCGATTTTCGTCTTTTGATCCCGTCTTCTCTATGGTTGTGAGACAGGACATAATAGCGACCTTGAAAAGGGAAATCGTCCTTTTGGGAAAAAAGTGTTCCTGCAGATTCAAGGGGATTCGTTGGGATGATTACTTTCAAAACAGCGATGCATCGTAAGACTGAATCGAGGCCTATTTTCCCGCATAGTCCGTCAGCGCCAATTTGTCTATATGGGATGTGCACGCTACCCTGAAAAACCCATCCTTCCCAATCGGGTTGATCTTTAAGAACAATCCGGGGTGGAGGAGGCCAAGGAACGCCCACAAAAACTCTGGCTGGGGCAAGTTGGTGTTTCCAAAGAGAGTTTTTTGGTATTGGAAGGAGCCTGCATGGTTTCTCGTGTGTGTACCCCCCGGGGCAAGGCGCAATTTATTTTGACACACCTTGTTGTGCTGCAAGAGAAAAAAAACGACTCCCTTTACCGCTCCTCTAACACACCAAAAATTTACAGGGTCCACTATACTGAAATGCTGCTTGACCCCAAAATCAAATTTTTGAAGTGCCTTGGACGTTTTTGTTGATCGTTTACGCAAAATTTCTACCTGGAAAAAAGGATAGTGAACAACTAGAAATCTGGAGTTTACCAACTGAAAATAACTGATTTTCGAGGCGAAATGAGGACACTTTGGAAAACAGATGGTGGAAAAAAAACAAAAATCCAAACCCTTAAAGGGACGTTGAAAAACTAGTGCAGTATTAACTATCAAAAGACTCAGTCGGCGAAAAACTACGTATCGTGGGATGAAAGAACTAAAAACGGAGAAAAATGGGAACAAACTGCCCAAAAGTGGGACGCTATCAAAAACAAGCTTTAAATACCCCCAATCAACTTGAACGAGCGCACAGGGTTGGCCTATTGGAAGATCAAATCCTCTTACAGTGATTGCGAGGTTCGAAAATTTTTGGAGATCGTGAAACAGTATTGAGAAATGCCATAAAGCTACAAGGGTACAGGCATTTTATAACGAAGATCTTTCCCCCGATTCACAAGAGATAGAAAGGAACCAATTACTATTCTGAAGCAAGCAAGATTAGAGTGAAAAATTGCTTTCTTCAAACATACCAAGCTTGTGATTAAAGACAGACCGAGTCAGTACTACACTACCGCTGGTTTCGCTCCCTCAGGCGGTGGTGCTGGTGGCTCGAAGAGCGCTCCACCTGCTGGGACGTCAGACAGTGGTGAACCCGGACGCGGTCTTGGACACGTGCCCCCTGGGACTGCAAAGGGCCCGCGAGTGGAGCTTCTGCTGGTGCTGGAGATACGGCGCATGCTGCTGTGGTGCTGGTTCCCGCGACCGACCCAGAGCAGTGGTGGTGGTGCAGCTGGTGGCGATGTGGTGCACACCGATGCAGGTGCGCTGGGTGCCCACTCCACATGGTCAAGTAAGACCCAAAATGGATCTCAGAGATCGTAAGAAAAAGTAAGCACCAAATATATTTTATATTGAACATAATTCTGCAAAACTAACTATGCCACTAACATCATATTCTTCTGAACTACCTTTTGCGTACATGAGAAATTGCGATCATGATCTAATTACTCTACTTACTTCTGACAGTCTATGTCAGCTGAACAAGTCATTTGATCCATTTTCTGTACTAGATGACAAATATAACCGTGATTTAGATGTTCCCACGCCCTTGCTTACGATCAAGATACTTAAATGCCCCCAAATCAGATTACATATTTCTTGATTCTTTTTCTTCTATTAATGCGGATAGTAATACAGCTACAACACTTTTCAGTATGAACATATGTTCTATACCAACCAATATCCATTCCTTTGTCGACTTAATTATAGTTAATGCATGTGTAAACCTTAATTTTTATAGGTTTACAGAAACTAGATTAGACCATGACCTTATTCCCATTAATCAGTTGCCTGGTTATAATTTGTTCACTAAATGTAGAAACAGGAATTGGTGGCGTAGCTATGTATATATCTAGTGACTATAATTCTAGCTTGTCTAATGTTTTTTTCCTTCGTTGAGCCTTACATAGAGTGTTTAGGTGTTATATGTATCCACGCAGACAAAAAAATTTATATATATGTATATATAGGCCTCCTAGTGGCAATGTTGGTAATTTCTTAAATACACTAAATGATATATTTTCTACAGCAAATGATAAAAGATATGATGGTATTTATGTTTTTGGAGACTTTAATCTTTATTTGTTAAAACATTATGATAGGTATGTCTCTGAGTTTATCAATTTAATGTACTCTGTCTTATCTTTAACCTTTAATCGCCAGACCGACCAGAATAACAGGTGCCTCTGCCACTTTGATTGGGTGTCGCAACCAGAAACAAACATTAACAATTATATAATACAGACAGATATCACAGACCACTTTCCAGTCGTTTCTCAGTTCACAGATCAGGTACAGGTAAATGCAAACAAGTATATATCAACAAAAGAGTCTTAACACAGACTGCACTACAGAACATTAGTAATGATCTTGCGGAGGTAAGCTGGAACGATGTTTTAGAGGCAAACTGCCCAAATGAGTCTTATGATTTTTTTTTCAATAAATTTTATAATTGATTTCAGAAACATTTCCCTGTAGGAAGAATTAGAATGAATGCAAAGAAAGAACGAAGTCCATGTTACATCAGCTTTGCGAAACAGCATAAAAGAAAGAAAAAGGTTAGAGCGACTAGCATGTAAATGGCCTTTAACATATAGAGAACAATATAGACACTACATAAATATATTAACATCAATATTAAGAGCAGGGAAAAAAAAATATCACAGAGATATGTTAAAAGAAAACCAAGGTAACCCTAAATCTCATTGGAAATCTATAAATTCAATACTTTGTAGAAATTCTCACTTAAATGATCACACAATTGAGTTAAAACAATTCTGTCCTGACACTTCAAATAAATTTAATGATAATTTCTTAAAAATTCAAAACAGCCATGAAGATATACCAAATGAAGCTTTGAATGATCCTCCTTTATTCTCAATGTATCTACCTCCAGCAAACCATAAGGAAATAAATGACTATTTACGCACCCTTATAACGGATACATCTGGATATGACGATATTATCTCCTAAAATTATACGACAAACATCTACATTTTTATCTACACTTTTGACTCGCATCATCAACCTTACTTTAAAAACTGGAATCTTCCCGAACAAATTAAAAACTGCAAAAGTTATCCCTATACACAAGACAGGTAGTAGGATTGATATCAATAACTATCGACCTATATCAATACTTCCAGCATTCAGCAAAATATTTGAAAAAGCTATATCCACTCGCTTGAAAAACTATTTGGAGAACAATAACCTACTCTCTGTATATCAGCATGGTCTTCGTGCTAACCATTCAACAGAGTCTGCAATACTACAGTTTACCAATAACATATATAACTGCTTGGAAAGAAAATTACATGTTGTAGGAGTTTTTATGGATTTGTCAAAAGCGTTTGATATAATAAATCATCACATACTACTGGATAAATTAAAGCAAATAGGAATCAGAGGTGTACCGCTGAAATTATTTGAAAATAATGTTACCAATAGGTCACAGGCTGTATACTGTAACACAAAATAGTTTTGCTTTAACTCTATATCTGCAGGTGTACCACAGGGATCAATTTTAGGACCAACACTTTTTCTTATATACATTGATGTATGTGTCAGTAAATGCCAGCTCTAAATTTAAATTGACCATATATGCCGATGATACAAATTTGCTGCTGGAAGATAATGATATACACAGTCTCCATTCAAATCTGATTGCAGAGTTACATTTAATAAATGAAAAGTAAACAAACCAAGACTCAAATAACCAAAACTAATTATATATATTTTTTTAAACCGGTCTATAAAAAATCACATACCTCCACTATTGCTTGACGGTAAAACTCTACAATGTGTAACCCATACAACATTTCTTGGTGTCATTATTGATGAAAATCTGAATTGGAACCTTCATATAGATAGCACATATTCAAAACTCTCTAGAATGTGTGGTATATTGTATAAAGTTCGTAATAATTATTATCTAACAGCTGAAGCCATGATAAGTATCTACTACACCCTGTGTTACCCCCATCTCATTTACTGTGTGCCTATATGGGCTTGTACTTGGCCCTCTTTCCTAAGAAAATTAAAAGTAATATAAAACAAAATTCTTAGATGCATATTCTTTATGGGTAAATTTGATTCAATAGCTACTTTATATTCAGACAATAAACTTCTTGATTTTTTAAATATTCATAAATGTTTTGTTCTTTACTTCATGTTCAAAAACATTTAAAAAAAATTCCAGGTACTTCTATTTATAAATTTGTAAAATCAACACATGGAACCAGAGGAAGTAACATGAACTTAGTATGTCCACAGTACCGTACAACACTCTTTAAGAACAGTTTATTTTGTTTTGGTCCTCAACTATGGAATGCTCTGCCTACACCCGTAAAACTACTTACTAATAATATCAGCTTTTTTGAATTCATGAGGTGAGTAAAACTCATTTAATTGTCCTTCAGACCTCACAAACTCCCACAGTGATAGTAGTATTGTATTTCATATACATTTAAGATACTGTACATAAATACATGTACAGTATTTATGTATGTAGTTTGGTATGTGGTTTAGTCATAGTGTAGTATTTTCAAAGTCATAGTAGTAGTATCATATATATAAAGTATGTATTGGATAGCATAGGTTACGAAAGTTTTTATTTAGATTTTTCATGTATATATATGTATATGTGTCATTGCATGTATATTTATGAATGAATGATCGTATATATGCGTGGTGTGTGTATATGTATGTATGTGTATGTACATGTGTATGTGTGTATATCAGTGATTCCCAACCTTTACACCTTGGAGGAACCCCTGTAAACATTTTTCATATTCCAAGGGAAACCCCCATATATAGTATACTAATATATATATATATATATATATATATATATATATATATATATATATATATATAAAATATATATATATATATATATATATATATATATATATATATATATATATATATTTTATTTTATATATATATATATATAAAAATTTAAGAAAAGTTTTTTGACAATATAATTCATATGAAAACTACATTTACATCACATGTCACGAGAGTTCACACTAATAAGTCAAAAATGTTATGACTTACCCTTTAGTGTTACACTTGGGCTTGTTTCCTTTGCGTATCTGTGAAATTCTTGGCCGATTTTTTACATACACACACGCGTTTCTTCCCGACAGACAGAAGACGATTTCTTGATTTGCTTTTCATGACGGTCAGGCATGAGAAATCTTGTTCACAGAGGTAAGAAGTGAAAACTGGAGTAAAAAATCCAATGCTTTTACTGAGATGACAGGGTACTCTTGCTTTGCTGAAATCCAAAACTTGTCAAGTGATACTTTATTAAATTTCTTTTTCAAGGTTCGATCGCACTGTAAGTTCACTCAGTTTTTCCTCTTCTTGCAGACTAAGTAGGTTTCTGTACTTGGTGAGAAACTCAGTGAAGGGGTTTCTCACCCAGTCATACGTATCTGATGACAAGGAGGGGAAGTACTTATGAAGTTTTTCTTGACAGTGATCCCAAATGACTTTTAATTAATTTAAATTTAAATTTAACTTTTTCATATTCAGTTTGAGTTTGAACTTGAAGTAGGAGTGGAAACATTTCGTCGTTTCCTCTTGAAAGGTGCTTTTCCAAACAGCAAGTTTTCTTAAATGCAAGAAGTTTGTCTGTGGAAGTCAGAATGTTTTCCTTCGCACCCTGCTGCTGGTGTTAAAGGGTTATTTAAATGCTGAAAAAATATCTGCAAAATATACTAGATTCATTTGCCAGTTTGTAGATTCAAGACATTCACAGATACTGGATTTTATTATTCTTTTTGAAGAAAAGCAGCAGTTCCTGTCGCAGCTCGAATACCCTTGTAAAAAACTTTACCTCTCGAAAGCCATCGAGCCTCTGTGTGCTGGAGAAGCGTCACGTGATCTTTTGCATGTTTTCACACAACCTTGCAAATATGCGAGACTCCAGAGGGCGCTGCTTTAGAAAGTTGACCATGTTCACAGTTATATCAAGGATTTGTTTTAAATCATCCCCAATAGTTTTGAAACCAGAACTTCTCGGTGGAGAAAGCAGTGAGTTGTTATGACTTCAGGGTATTTCTTTCACGCGTGATACAAAGCCTTGTACTGAGCCAATCATTGAGGGAGCACCATCAGTGCAGATTCCAACGCATGGGTTTTTCATGACAAACCACAGATTCCTGGTAAGAAGACAAGATGTTGAAAATGCGTGGCCTTTAGTATTTTCTGGCAGTTTTTTAAACAGCAAAAATAATTTTCCATATTTCACCTTCATTTCAAATCGTACAAATGCCAGCAACTGAGCTTTACCCATTTATATCAGTTGTCTCATCTACTTGGAGAGCAAAGTTGTTTTTTTGCAGTATTTCAGACAAAATACCAGAAATATTGTTGGACAGGTCACCCAAAACCCCTTTACTAATTGTATTATCAGAAACAGGAACCTTGCTTAATTCACTTTCAGTTTCTTCACCTAGCATTGTTCTCCCCAATTATTTTGCAAGCAGGCATTATTGGGCTTTATGCAATAGTGTGACTTTTCATTTTCTTGGCAACTAGCTCAGCCACTAAATAGCTTGCTTTGGGCCTTATCATTGATGGTTACATTTTTTTCAAAAACTTGTCTTTGTTTCTGCTGTGAATCCAAGAGTCTTCGAAAAAAATCCAGGGTTTTATTTGACAAGTGGCTGTGATTAGTGGGTTAAGTGTCGCTTTAATTTGGCTGGGGCCATAGCTGTGTTAGAGAGAGTTTTTTCCCCACAAACAATGCACCAAGGAAGTGGACAGTTTTCTTCTCCAGTCCATGTAAAGCCAATGGCCAAAAAAACTGTCATTGAAAAAGGCGATTTTTTTAACATCACTCACTTTTCCTTACTCGTACTTGGCTGTGGTATTTGTGATTCTTGGGTCACTGTCCTCCTCTCCACTGATTTGCTTTTTTTTCAAATATTTAAACATGCTTCAGTCTTTAAAATCCGTATCAAACTAATTTTAACTGGTGAGATTAATTAACACAACGTTCACTCGGTTGCGCTGCTCAAAACTGACTGAAGGAAGATGTGTGAACGGCTGGGCTGGGGCTCGTGACAGTATGATACTCGTACGGGGTTTGCACCCACTCTCCTACCCAACCCCTGTGTCGCCAAAACTTGCGGAGTAGGAATGAAGGGCGTATCCCACACCGGCAATAACACAATTTTTTTCTTAATTATATACATATTATTTGCTCTCATTACTATATACATTGTACTGATTGACACGTACGAGTATGGTGGTGTCTGGAAAGTGTTTGTGACGTTTTGGGTGAGTAAGAATTATGAACTATGAATTAAGATAACTGTCATTTTGTAATAGCACATAATTTTTTTACGGTTTCTCGCGGAACCCCTGGTGAGGGTTTCGGCGGAACCCCAGGGTTCGCGGAACCCCGGTTGGAATCACTGGTGTATATGTATGTATGTGTGTATATGTATTGTATATGTATGTATGTATATATATATTTTATTTTTTTTTTTTTGCTTCACGTTACAAAGTAGTATATTTTTACTACATAAACAAACAGCCAACTGATTCTGCTCTGCACATATAACTTAATTTGAACATGTCTGTCAGGGATCCTTGGCTCGACGGGACCGTGCCAACGACCACTTGTTATGTAATTACTGAATGTATATATTTACTAGTAATGGCAATAAATTTTACTTACTTAAAAAAAAAAAAAAAAAAATACCGTTTTCTAGTAGAGTATGTGGCGCCTACTCTTGAACACGTCGGGTTTAGGTTACGTTAGGTTACGGATAAGGAAGGTAAGGTTTCCCAGATTTAGACACTGTAACTTTGCGTGGGGAATCACAATGAGGGTATTTTCAAGAAAATCCTATGGTTAGTTTCGGAACCTCACTCGGCAACCACATACTCGCATAGAGAACGGGAATATGCCCCCGGGAGTGGCGTCGTAGGGTGAACGAGGCGACGCGCCCCCCGGCGTATGCCCCCAATGATTTATTGATTGATCTCCCCCTTCTCATCCTACTGAGTGGCAATATTATGAATTTTCTTGAAGATATAGAATTTTTTTACATAATTAACAACATATTCCCATAGTAAACGTTCTAGCTTTATAAATTTACTCGAATAAAATTTGAAAACTGTGTATTTGGTTTACAATGAAGACAGGTCTGTAGATTATATATGTATATGTAAATTTAGATTTCCAAAAAGCTTTTAACAAAGTGTACCATAAACAACCGCCTCCGTTAAACTTTCCACACGGTATCCCCTTTGAATCCACAATTGCCTTGAGGACTGGCTATTGGCCGGGAAAAAAAGACTTTTTTGTTTCGTCTGAGTGGCTGGGTAGTAGTGGCAGTATTGATGTTTCTATTGTATCTCGTTCTCATAAGAATTTTCGTGCAATTTTTCAATGTTGCCACGGTTTTTCTTCCTATGCTGTCAGCTCGGCGGTAGGATTGAACGGTGGCGACTTTTTTTAATTTTTTTTAATATTTTTATTTTACATCACAAGGACACAACACAAATGGGTTTCACAAAGCCCGCTTAGTTGCCAGTCCCTAAAAGAAAACAGTAAGAGAATAAAATAAAAACAGAGGGGTAGGCCAATTTAGTTCGGGAGGTGTCTTGTTTTCTCTTCTTTTTAAAAAATTTAAGTCATAGGAAAGTGGAAAAATAGAAACAGGAATAGAGTTTCCAGAGTTTACCAGTGAAAGGGATGAAAGAGTAAAGATACTGATTAACTCTTGCATTAGGAAGAGGACAGAATAGGGATGAGAATGAGTAGAAAGTCTTGTGCAGCGAGGCCGCGGGAGTGGGAGAGGGGATGCAGTTTGCAAGTTCAGAAGAGCAGTGAGCATGAAAATAACGGTAGAAGAAGCAAGAGAAGCAACATTGCGGGGTGATTAAAGATTTAAGACAGTCAGTCAGAGGAAGAGGGGTTGATGAGACGAAAAGCTTTTGACTCAACCCTGTTTAGGAGAGCGTATGAGTGGATCCTCCCCAAACATGTGAGAACATACTCCATTTCATGGGCGGATAAGGCCCCTGTAGAGAAACAAGCATTTGGGAGGGAGAAAAAAAAGGACGCAGACGCCACAGCACACCAACTTCTTAGAAGCTGTTTTAGCAAGAGATGAGATGTGAGATTTCCAGTTCAGATTTTTAGTAAAGGATAGTCCTAGAATGTTCATTGTAGAAGAAGGAGACAGCTGAGTGTCATTGAAGAAGAGGGGATAGTTATCTGGTAGGTTTTGTCGAGTAGATAGGTGAAGAAATTGGGTTTCTGAGGCATTGAACAAAACAAGTTTTTCTTTGCCCCCAATCAGAAATTATAGAAAGATCAGAAGTTAGGCGCTCGGTGGCATCCCCTCCGTGAATCACTTAGTTCCTGTTGAGTTGGACGTTAATAAACGACGTTGAAAAATGCAGGGTAGAATCATCAGCGTAGTAGTGGATAGGGCTTTGAGTTAGACTTAGAAGATCATTAATGAATAATAGAAAGAGAGTGGGTGATAGGACAGAAACCCCGGGGAACAAAAAATATTGATAGATTTAGGAGAAGAACAATGTCCGTTTACAGTAGCTGCAATTTGAAAAGGTTTGAAAGGAAATTAAAAGAAGGTACAGAGAGAAGGATAGAAACCGAATGAGGGTAGTTTGAAAATTAAAAATTTGTGCCAGACTCTATCAAAAACTTTCGATATGTCAAGGGCAACAGCAAAAGTTTACCGAAACCCCTAAAGGAGGATGACCAAGATTCAGTTAGGAAAGCTAGAAAAATCGCCAGTAGATCGCCCTTTACGGAAACCGTACTGACTATCAGATAGAAAATTGTGAGCAGATAGATGCTTTAAAAATTTCTTATTAAGTATAGATTCAAAAACTTTAGAAAGGCAGGAAGTCAAAGCTATAGGATGGTAGTTTGAAGGATTAGAACGGTCACCCTTCTTAGGAACAGGTTGGATGTGAGCAAACTTCCCGCAAGAAGGAAAGGTGGAAGTAGATAGACAAAGACGGAAAAGTTTGACCAGGCAAGGTGCAAGCACAGAAGCACAGTTTTTGAGAACAATAGGAGGGACTCCGTCAGGACCGTAAGCCTTCCGAGGATCTAGGCCAGAAAGGGCAAAGAAAACATCATTCCGAAGGATCTTAATGACAGGCATAATATAGTCAGAGGGTGGAGGAGAAGGAGGAACAAGCCCTTCATCAGCCAGAGTGGAATTTTTTGCAAATGTTTGAGCGAAGAGTTCAGCTTTAGAAGTAGATGAGACAGCCCGTGGAGCCATCTGGGTGAAGCATAGGAGGGAAAGATGAAGAAGAAAATTGTTAGAGATGTTATTAGCTAGATGCCAAAAAGTCACGAGAGGAATTTGATCAGGAAAGATTTGACATTTTCTATGAATGAAAGAGTTTTGGGTAAGTTGAAGTCAAGATTTGGCATGATTACGGGCAGAAATATAAAGGGCGGAGTTTCAGGAGATGGATGCTTACGGTACCGTTTGTGAGCCACCTCTCTATCTCGGACAGCATGAGAACAAGCAGAGTTAAACCAAGACTTAAGGCCGGTCCCCCTAGACCGCTTTACGGCGCCGTTGCCGTTACCACACAACAATGACGTCACCATCATCACCGCTTGAGTGGTTATAGTGGTAACCGGGCACAGTTTGCACCTCCGCTCGAGCGGGCACCGCCGAGCGGGAGAGATGACTTGATTCTAACTTTTTACGGCGCCATACAGCGGTACGGCGGTGCAGTCACTTTTTGTGACGTCATTGTTAGGTGGTGTACGGCAACGGCGGCCGTACAAGCGGGCTAGTGGGAACCGACCCTTAGCCTTTACTGTAGCGTTTACACCAGTGGTTCTTAACCTTTTTTAGTGTTCGTATCCTTTGATATCTCATAAATTTGTTTCGTACCCGCGGTCAAAATACCAAAATACCAAATGGCAGCCAACAGATGCATGAACACATACCACACGAGTATATAACTCTATGTACGAAACGGTAAATAAGAAAACGACATACGACGGTAACTAATATAATTTACAAGTTATTGTAGTATGACTTAATAATGAACTGTTGGACTCCAAGTGGTTAAGACAATTGTTGGCAGACAAAATAATTCTACATATATAATTCCAGCCTCCTTATAAATATGATATTGAATTATTGGTCAGCATGTCTCGTACCCCCAGGTGTAAGGTTTCGTACCCCCTGGTGGTACAGGTACCCCAGGTTAAGAACCACTGGTTTAGAACATCCGGGTGCAGTGAAACAATATGCTTCAACTCGGTTTCATTTCCATAAGTTTTAAACTGTAGGACCGGACCACATTAGTACCCTAACATAATAACCACATAACCACTGTCAAATCACTGTGTATCTCAACAGTCAATAACAAGATCACAATGCAAACCTCAAATACACAAATATCATGTCACAACACCCACAAAAGCTGAATATAATTCTTAAGAATGCAGTAAACTGAACTATATCATATAAGCCATAAACCCTCAATACAACTCCATTGATACATAAACCATTATCAAAAGATCTAACTAGTACAAGAAGGTAACCCTCACCTAGCAATTAATCCAAACAATAATGAACAATGTACCCGGGGTAGTCATGGACGTCAGGTCCAGGAGATTAATAACTCCACAAAGTATTCGTAAGCGTAGAGGTCAACCTGGAAACACTTCTACACCAGTGCAACCCAGTAGAGCGATCTGAATGATAGTTGATAACTTGATAAATGGTCCAGAACGTTTTCAGTGACCCGCCTCTCTCAACAGCCGATACCTTCTCCTCCTTCCTATCCTTCAAACTCTTTACAAAGGGAACTCTATAAATTACATATAGTCTTACGTAGATACTCACAAGGTTACATATCAATTGTACATATTAAAGTAATATTTCCTATTAATATACATAGGTCACAAATACCAATTGTGCTACATGAACATAAGCGAATACAAGGAAACCTGGTCAAAATAACATTGGAACTCACAGCACAATGACAATAAGAAAACGGGAATGAATGGCATGATAGGGACAGGGACTAAACAAAACTCAATGCGATGTAAGAATCGCATAACATTAACTATCTTACGTCTCTAACTTTACATTAAAAAGAATAGTTAGTCACAAACAGCCTCGTCAGGACCAACAGGTCTATTGCTGTTTGTTTTTCTTTTATGTTCCAACTCTTCCTCTTGTTCTCGTCGTTACTTTGAGTGCCACCCAGATCTCATGAACCTTTGTGTTCGCCCGAGAGACGTTCGAGCGGTGGGAAGCAGAGAGAGATAGAGAGACTTAGGAAACTCCCATCGAAGAGTACTTCCCGAACACCAATTTTCTCACCAATGCTTCTATTAGCCCTGGGCCGAGACACTTATTAACGCTCTCAAGCCTCGGAGTAACAAGAAGGAGGAGGAGGAGGAGGAGAACACATGCAAATACAAAGAAATACAATGGAAGATTAGACGGCTACAGCTTAACTGGGCCAAATGGGCTGCCTGTGTGACTACGTCTTACTCTTACTATGTATACTATAATTTACATAAATTAAAATCAAAAGAAAAGTAAAGTTGAAAACTCCTCCCCACCCCAATCCATCCGGCCAAAGGCGGCAGGAAAAAGTGAAGGAAAAACACCATACAATATTGAAACACTGGCATGGAATTTGACAGGAGGAAAAGGAATACAAAGGAATACAAAGGAATAACAGACAGCAACAACCCTTCTGGCCCAAACGAGGCTGTCTTTGTGAGTACCTTCTACTACTATGGTTTCTACATGTTTGAGTCAACAGACTAGTAAAGTTAAAGGCTTGAAGAGGAAGAGGAAGAGGAAGAGGAAGAGGAGAGGAGGAGGAGAGGAGGAGGAGGAGGAGGAGGAGGAGGAGGAGGAGAGGAGGAGGAGGAGGAGGAGGAGGAGGAGGAGGAGGAGGAGACATATAAGACATTTTTTTCCACCTTCTGACATTAAACAGTGTTCTGTAATTAATCTCTCTCTCTCTCTCTCTCTCTCTCTCTCTCTCTCTCTCTCTCTCTCTCTCTCTCTCTCTCTCTCTCTCTCTCTCTCTCTCTCTCTCTCTCTCTCTCTCTCTCTTTCATTCCATATTTCCAATATTCCTTCCTGCATTTTTCCGCTTTCTATCTCGGCTTCGCTCCCTCTTCATCCCTCACTGCCTCGGTTCCTCCGTCTTTTTGTCATGTTTTCTCATATATTCTAGTTCATAACCCACTCTCTTCAGTATCCCTGGACGCCCTACTCGCTCACTTCCCTCGCCAGCCTCTGACCTTTCCTTGAAAATAATAAAGTCTAGCGGAGATGAGGGAATAAAATAGTTCAGCTTTTTCCCCCCATGTCATATTTTCACCAGGCAATTATGATTACCCCTTCCTGCCCGTGCTATTTTCCTCCTCCTCCCCCTTCTCGCTCTATTGTATCGTGTTCTCCCCCATGTAGTTTACAAATGCTAGCAGTATTGCAGTTCAACAGATCCTGATAGGTCTCCTGGTATGTGTTCTTGCTGTGTAATCCTCTTCCTCCTCCTCTTTCTCTATGTACAATATTCAAAACTGTCCCAAATTTGCATAATTTTTAAGCACTTCTTCCCCGGCGTGGTTCAGGATTACAGCCCCTTCCCCATCACTCCCACACAGTCTATTAGCTAACAAGGTATGGAAATTGTGTAAAAGAAATTCGTAAGTTTAAAAACATCTCAAAAGACTCATCCATTCAATTGATTACAGTCTCCATTAACCAAAGACTAGAAAATGTGAGATCAGTCCTGGAATATAAAATCATCTTCCCCGCTCATAAGTACATAGTTGATGACTCTACAGTCTGCACTGTAAACCTCATGATTCGCTTCTGCAGGCAGCCATTCAAAACTTTAATCATACAAGAATTAGTATTTACAAACTTATTCATTATCACTTGCTTCAAGATTGATGATTACTTCATTCAAAAGTTCAAGTTCATCATAAATGAAGGCATAACTGACATAATATCACGATCAACCTTGAAAAACATAATGGTCGGGCACGCGCGGCGTCCAGTCAAGGACTAACGGCAGTAATGTTACACTGTAGGAAACTTCACGACCACGAGGCGATAATTGGGTGGGAGAGAAAATATCCCTAACTCATCTAGATTAAGCCCTGCTGATGAAATAGTCAACGTGGCGGCTCTTGTGGAGAGCCTCGGGGAGCCATCCACTGCTCCTCCTCACGCCGAGATGATACGAAAATGAGGGCACGCTTGCAGCTGCAGCTGGAAAAAAAATCCTTATTGCAAGGCCATAAATCGATAGCCATTGAATAAAATTTGCCTGACAGACGAGATCTTCCGCCGTGCCGCCGTGCTGCTGCTGATGATGATGGTGTAAGCGACTGTAAATACTTGCTTTTAGAGGAAGGAAGATAACTGAGTGTTGGCATTATTCATAATAATTATATACTATGGCTGCCTCTGTCTGTGTGTCTGCTTGTTTACCAGTATTTATCTCAAGCCATCCATTTAAGAAAACTGCCAGTGAGGGGTGGACGTATTTTGTGAACAAAATTTATTGATAGTATGTATAAATACTATAAACTGTGTTTATAGTATCTGTGAACAAATAAATACTAGATATTGGTTGATTAATTGATTGATAAAAACAAAGTAACACGGAAATCCAGATACAGTGACAAACTAGATGGTCAGAGCTCTGAGAGTTCAAAACGACCGTCCTGTCGGTGACCCTTACAATGACCTTCAAGGTCATTTCAAGGTTAGCACTAAATTTTTATCATATGATTTTCTATTAGTGCTGCATTGACAAAATAGGTGTAAAAATGACCTTTAGGCTTTTAGCCTTTAGCAGTGGCCTTGACCTTGGACGGCTTGTGCATTTTCGAACTTATCTGAGATATTCAACCCATAAATGCACTTAGCAGGTTCCGTTACAGTCTGTCAATCCATTCTTAAGTTGTGTTCACAAACAGACTGAAAGACACAGACGCATACGAAAACTACTCCCGTTCCACTTTGTGGATGGTCGTAAAAAAATCAGAAAACACAGATGGCCAGATATAGACACAGAAACTAACACAATAACAAGCAAAAACTAGGGGGGGGGCACTCAGTAGAGCGCATACCTCCGCCCGAATATTTAATCAATATACTATAATATATATATAATATGTATAATATATATATATATATATATATATATATATATATATATATATATATATATATATATATATATATTATATATATAATATATATATAATATATATATATATATATATATATATATATAATATATATTATATATTAATATATATATATATATATATATGCACTCAGTATGAGCGCATACCTCCGGCCGAATATTTCAGCAATTGGTTGCCATGGCAACAGTTGTCAATAGATTTCATCCAAAATTAAATCAGTTCTTCCTTATACCAAATAGACTTGGTATACCGAGTTTGGTCCAAATCTATTTGCAACTTTTTGAGAAATCCTGTACACTAACAAACAGACAGACAGACAGACAACAGACAGACAGACAGACAGACAGACAGATCGGGGTGAAAACATAACCCCTTCAACTTCGTTGGCGGAGGTAATAAGGAGAGCGGTAGATGAACAAGACCAACACATGTTACGAGCTGTATCAATAAAACTAAGGCTGGGAACAACACTCAAACCAAATAAAAATGCCAACCTATATACTATTACACATTAACTAAAAGAAAAAGAAGCAACACAAAGGCAACCTCTGTGCTGGATATGACCTGACCTGATACTTGTAGTCTTGTACTACTGTAAGAAATTACCGTGGGATATTAGTATAAAACAGTATTACCAAACTATATGACTTAGTGCTATGTGCAAGGCTACATAATTGGTTCATACCTTATAGAGAACAAGCAGGAGCTCAGAAGGGTCGTGGGTGTATAGATAGAGCATATAGTAATTTTGCGCCTGTTAACAGACTTGGCAAAGAAGAAGAAATACACATTGTTTGTTACTTTGTTGATTTTTCTCAGGCTTATGACTTATTTTATTTAAGATTTTACGGAGGCTGGTTTGTGGAGCTGTGACGGTGGCTGCACTGATGGCGATGTACCGTTTTACTGACAGTATACTCAGCACAGTGGTTATATCAGCTACAATTGGTGTACTCCAAGGGTCGCCCACTTCCTGTCTCCTCTTCATAATATATGTGAATGATCTTATTAAGCTTATCAAGACAGTTGTAGATCAAAAGGATTTCTGTCATGGCTCCATTTACTTGTATTAATGGTTCTTTTAGCTACTTCTAGAGTAAACATGTTAAGAAAATTAGAGGTTCTGGAACAATTTTGCGATAATTACTGAATTTAAATCAATGAATGCATCAAAGACAAAATTCTTTGTCATTTGGGGAAACTTGAGAGATAGTGAACCATTGAGGTTGGATGACTTAGTGGTGGAGTCATGTGACCAATATATATATTTAGGATCACCATTCACGTGTGATGGTTCTGCCTCTTCTGCTGTTAAGGTTCATGCTAGCACTAAGATGGCTCAGGTAAATAAATTTGTTTCCTTTTTAAAGAAAAATAATGACTTTCCTTTTGTAGTTAAAAAGCAGATATTTGACGCAGCACTCATGTCAGCAATATTGTACGGGTGTGAGTCATGGCTAAATGCTGATCTTAGGCCAGTGACAAAGCTGTACAACTTGTGTCTCAAACAATTATTAGGTGTTAGGACAACAATCTGCAATGATATGTGCTATGTGGAGATAGATTACCCACCACTTAAAGATTTTGTGCGGAGTAAACAAAGAAATTTCTTTAGAAAGATCTGGCAGGAGCGCTCACAAATGACTGATAATCCTTTAGTTTTTGCAGTTAATACAACACTTAATACAATATATAATACAAGATCCTTTGTGTCACAGTTGCTTGATCATGATAGAGATGACATAGCTGTTGCCATGGAAACACCTAAGTGTGACTTATCCCTCTCTGATTCCTCCAGGAAAATTACTTAAAGAAGTGAATCCCACCTTAACGGTACATGATATTTATACATGTAGGCATGGAGTAAGGGAAGACCACAGAATAGCTTTCAGCCGTTTTCGCCTGTCAGCACACTGGTTAGCTGTGGAGGTGGGCAGGTGGAACAGGAGGGGCCGTGGCCGCTTGCCGCTTGTCATACAACGGTGTCCCTTCTCACAATATATTCGCGACAAATATGGATTTAATACACTCGACGATTTATTCAATGGCACGTTTGATAATGCAACTGCATGTATAATAATAAGCTTAATATTGTGTATATTCTCAAAATTAGTGATTATTTTCTCTTATAGTATCCATATTAATTAATAAGCCTTAATTTGTATTATTACAATCTATTAGAAAAGTAATTTTATATCTATTGTGTTTTTCTTTTTGTTTTGTTTTTTGTTTTGTTTTTCATCCATGTTACTTCCTTTTTTTATGTTATGGTGCTTAGATATTTGTATTATAGATTGCTTGTATTTGATCATTTTTTAGTGTACACCAGATTTTTCATTGGTAACTTTGAGTTTTCTTTTTGTACATTAAGAATATTGTGTTTAAGAATTGGGTTGGATCCAATATTCAATGTATTTTTACTAAGTATATGTGCATGTTGTTGTGGTCAATAAAATATCTATCTATATATCTATGAGCGTGGAAGAAGCGCGGAATGTTGAAGACACAAGGCAATGCACTGAAAAGAATAATACAGTGATGAATTGGATCACCTGTGAAAGAAACAAATGATGAATTATAAGAAATAGGATGAGGGAAAGTTTTATAAAGTAGCGATTTGCTCCATAGGTTTGTGAAGGAAAATCTGGATGAGTTATGGAAAGATACGAAATGCGTTATGAAATACAATGTGGCTGAAATAATGGGGCAGTGTAATAATTATTAATGCATGTTAAGTTCTTTTTGTATTTTGAATTATAAGAAGACTGGCCTAAGGCATAAATAAAAATGCAAAGCAAAATGCCCGCTTTTAAGTCACCTAAATATTCAATAAAGATAAATTCAGGAGCTGGATAATTTAGTCTAAAAGGTGTCGTGATACTCTACAATGAGTCTACATGAAAAGTTTACGTCGTAGGAAGTGGAACATTAGTTAGAAAGAGAGTTCCATAGTTTACCAGAGGAAAAAAGAAAAGCGTGCAAATACTGGTTAACTCTTGCATTAGTAGGACTGATGGTGTTCTACCTATTTCTATTATAGGGAAATGGAGGGCGTGTAGGAATGAAGAACAGTGGATGACGTTATTCCATAGATAAACAATCTGTGATGATGTTGCCTGTCAAGTGCTTTAAAAGAGAAATAATCAAAGTCGGACTCAGTGTGCATAATTGGTGCTGGGAATCGCTAAGCAGGCTTTAAAATATTTTTTTGCAACTTCCTTACCCAACTCATGCTTATGGTACTTACCAGTCGTAACCAGCGAATCCGTGAGTCATGAAGCATGTAAATACATGACATAAAATTATGCCATAAAAGTAGCCCTCCAAATAACCAAGCTGCCTACATATACCTTACATCATAATAAGCCAGAACATAGAGTTATGATTACTTCTACTATTTATAACCTAAGCCGGAGGGAATTACAAGGTTCATGATCGTTATAGATCAGTGCTATTCAACCTGGGTGGACGGTCCACCTCAAGAGATAAGATAAGATTTTCATCCTATCTAGACACTTTGCAAGTACCAACTACAAGGTTATTGACTATACAAAGCGCCGCCACGTCAGCACGAACTAGGCGGACTCGAACCGCTGACCGAATGCACAGGGACGCTGCACATTGCAAGCTCACGTCTCTACCAACCTTGCCACCCTGACGGGCGCCACCTCAAGGTGGACGAGACTGAGCGAGGGGTGGACGGCTGTCTTGGGGTGGACAGGTGGGTGGACGAGCTCATTCCCACGAGCCGGTATAGATAAGGGAAAATATATCTATGGTATAAAACTAGGCAAAGGTGTGGATATTTTTACAAGAACTATAGGGAAAATAAATGGATTCAAACTGAGTGTAAACAAATTTAAAAGCAATGTAGAAAAGAGGTGTTGTTCTGATTTTGAAGTCCTTGATACCCAGAGCTGGGCACTAAATACATTGAATGTATTTAAATACTAAATCTAATTACATGGGAGAAAGGTATTTAAATACTAAATACTAAATATATTTTACGAATGTATTTAAATACTAAATACTAAATACATCAATTGTATTTAAATACATTTGAAAAATACATTTTAAATATACACAAAATTTTAACATGTCCGAAAAATATGGATTCCCTTAGGATTTCCTTAGATTTTGGGTATCCTTAGAAATTTCCTTCTCAGGCCTAAATTTCCTTAAAATAAGGAAATATCCTTGAAAGCGGAAACACTAGTTCACTGTAACATCAGGATTGCCAGATATTTGGGCGGGTTTATAGCCAAATTAACTGATAAAAAAGTATTTACATTTTGATATTATGAGTATTTAAATACAATGTATTTAAATACTCATAAAAGTATTTAAATACTGTATTTGAATACATGACAACCAATGTATTTATATATACATTTATAAATACACAAATGTATTTAAATACGTTTTTAAATACAAATGTATTTAAATGCTGCCCAGCTCTGTTGATACCTATATGAGAGACAGTGGCTGGGCACATGGTATGCAGACAACAGTGCAGACACTGGAGGTACGAATGTTCCCTTGGATTACCAGACATCTGACTTTGATGCAGGATTACCTTGATTTATATTTCCAAGACACCTCAGACCTTCAACATGTGGAATCTTCATCCATTCTCAGATGATGGAACTGATCATTATGATGCCTTATTGGAGCTTCCAGTGGATTATTCTTAAAAAGCAGCTTTCAAAACATTTGGCCATCCTATGCATTGCATTTCTGGGTTGCCCTGCTTGATAGTCAGGACTACAAGGAGTAAGCTGAGAAGGCAACAGCCATGTTTGTGCAGATGCCAACGTCATGTCTGTGTGAGCAAGGTTTCTCAAAATTAGTTTAAATCAAGACATAAAAGGAATGCCTTTCTGAATTTGGATCCTCTTATGCGCGTTACACTTTAATCCATGATTTAAGCTGATAGCAGACAAATTGCAACAGCAGCCAAGCCACAGATTTTTATTTCTTGAAGGAAAAGGCTTTGTTTTCTGGATTACCAAATATAATGCATATTAGGTGCAATTATACTTCAGTTTCATGAAGAAAAATGCATTTGCTGTGGAATTCCGAAGGTATATTTTATTTCTCCTTCTATATTTATAGTCTTAGATTGCATGTGATATTATACAGAAGAATATGTAAACTGTATATGCAAAATGAAAGTGAAACTGCCTTTTTCTACCTATATATTTTGTAGAATGATATAGTTTGATTTATAATGTCAGAGCCGTGAGATTTTAAAGAGAGAAACTAATTGTGGTGAGACGTAGTACAATAAATCACTACTAGGGATGGACGACATCAAAAAAGGTTGAAGAGCACTGTTATAGATCACCTGCGGGAACAAATGTATTAAAAATAGTCACAACTAACATAGACAAATTGAACTAGTTTTTTTTCAGTATCCTAGTTAAGCTCCGTCCACACTAACGGGCAAAGCCCGCCGGGCAGTGCCCGTCACCGGCAAAAGCCCGCGGGCACACCGAAACTGTTGTCCACACAGCAGAGCCTGCCTGGCCCAGTCAGAGGCGAGCAGCTGGGCAGCCAGGCAGTGTAACCGTTCTCTATTCAGAAAGACTGTGCGGTACGACAACAATGCGAAGCAGGAAGGACCGTAAGAAGCTGGCACTGTGTACCATAATCATACTATGTGCCTGCAAAAGAAAAAGGACAAAGTGGAGAAAAAGAAGTGGCTCCACTTCTCCACTCCAAAGCTCCACATGTAACCTCGTATGTCTGGCAGCGACGCACTGCCGGGCAGTGCCTGGTGAATTCGCTCACCTACCATCACAGGCATTTTACTCATTTGCCCGCGGGCAAAAGCGGTGAGCCCGTCAACAGGCAAACTGCTCGCTTGTGCCCGCGGGCATTGCCCGTTAGTGTGGACGGAGCTTTAGTTAGTAAATCCTGGTTACCTTTTCAGTGTTTCATGATATCTCATTGGTGGATGGAAAGCTGGGTAGATGAGTGGTTTGTTTCTAGTATACTATCTTTTCCCTCCTAATATTCCAAGTTCGTTTAGTATAGTGTGATCAAACAGCCGAGTCAAGATCAAAGGGATCTGGTAGTGTTTGTGTTATCTTTTGTAATCCTTCTTATATTCATTCCTCGTCAATGGTCTTCACGAGGCATGTTTTCTTCCATTGTCACAAGACTCCGTGGCTGTGACGGTCCTTGGATTAAACCTTTGATTCCTCACAAAATAAACGCCACACACTATTCTCCGTCTTGCTTTCATCTTTAGGGGAGCAGTGTCTATAAACATATACAGATGCCTATGATATACAGGGGAACTCTGTCTCTGTCCCTGTCTCTGTCTCTGTCTCTGTCTCACGCACAGAAATATCTATTCTCTAATATTATCGTCACTCTCACTTTAAAAGTTTCTTTATTTCAAGTTTCTTTTATATCATTCTCGTCGACTTCGCTTTTTCTTTGTATTCTTCATTTTCTTCTTTATCTTCCACATTCACGACCTAAATCCTCTTCCTTCTTTCATATATTTTTCTGCACATCTCCATTCCTACCCTGTCTGTTTTCCTTTCCTTTCTCCTTCGTTTTTCCTCGCATGAATTTCACCAGGTCGTCCTTCCTCTCTATTTCTGGCCTGTGGAAAGTTTGATCAGATACGAACGAATGCGGTGACAAAAAAGTTTGGTCTGGTGTGTGTACGTGAGGCTTGACGGGTGAGAGGGCAGGGAAGGCAAAGCTTCTATAGTGAGGTTTACGAAGGCAAGAATGAAAGGGTGATAGGCGCTCGGTAGGAGATGAGGTTGGTATGAAAAACGGTAATACGTGGACAAAGTGTGAGTGTGTGTCTGTGTCTGTGTCTGTGTCTGTGTCTGTGTCTGTGTCTGTGTCTGTGTGTGTGTGTTTGTGTGTGTGTGTGTGTGTGTGTGTGTGTGTGTGTGTGTGTGTGTGTATGTGTGTGAGAGAGAAAGAGAGATAGAGAGATATAGAGAAAGAGAGATAGAGAGAAAGAGAGAGAGATAAACAAATATAGATACGTAAACGCCATTAACTCTGAATTATAACTTTAACAATATCTAAAAACTAATGAGAATAGAAATAACAGCGCAAATATTACAATTTCACATTTTTCCAATATTTACACCTTCCCTCCCTCCTTTCCTCCCTTCCTCCGACTCTCTCTCCTCCCTTCCTTCCTTTCTGCTCCCTTTTCTTTTGCCTTCTTAACACGCTCCAATACTATAAGCTTCGACAAAATGACCATTACTTTTATTATTTCTATATATTTATTATATTACTACGTGAACACTGACCACCACCACCATCACCACCACCACCACCACCACCACAACCATCATCACCACCACCACAACCACTATCACCATGACCTTTCCCACGTTATTTTGCTTCACGAGGCCGTTTTGGGGGATTAAATTTGCTACGTAAAGTATTTTGTTTTTCTTTCGTGCAGCTCTGAGAAGGTTAAGTTTTTTTTTGTCTTATGCTTTTCTTACTTTTTAAACTTATGTATATATATTTTAGTTTTACACACACGCACGCACGCACTTATACTTTATTTTCCTTATTTTACCTCTTCGCCCCATCTAAATTTGTTCCCCTATTTTCTCCCGTCCTTGAATTTTTCTTCCTTTGTATTGTTTTCCTTCCGCCTTTTCTTTTCTCTTCCATTTATTTTCCTTTCCTCCTCCTCCTTCATATTTTCATTCTCTCGTGTAAGCATCATCTTCGTTATTAATCTTATCTTCCTCTTTCACTTGCTGATTTCTTCCTCCTCCTCCTTCCTCCTTCAGGAAGAGCGATCACAAGGTCTACGTAATCGGAACAACTAAGACGAACCTAATTAAGGCACTCGGCTTGAATTAAAGTATCTCTCTCTCTCTCTCTCTCTCTCTCTCTCTCTCTCTCTCTCTCTCTCTCTCTCTCTCTCTCTCTCTCTCTCTCTCTCTCTCTCTCTCTCTCTCTCTCTCTCTCTCTCTCTCTCTCTCTCTCTCTCTCTCTCTCTTCTTGGCGGTGTTTTCCCAGCAATTCAGTCTTATGAGTTTTATTTTGCCCTGTTTTTCCTTCCTTTATCGTTCCCTTCCTCTCCTCTATTATCTTGCCTCTTTCCCTGTCTTTTCCTCTCTCCCTCTCTTTTCCCTCTCTCCCTCTCCCTTTCCTCCTCCTCTCCATCTCTCTTTGGGCGCCTCACTTTTCTTTCCTCACCCACTCTTACCTTTCCTTTCCTCGCGCCTCTCACTTTACCAAGCAAAATAACCAACCACAGTTTTTCTTTCATTTCAGACATGAGAGGAGATAGAGAGAGTGAGAGGAGGAGGTGAAACAACATCGGGAAGAGACAAGTGGAGAAAAAATCAGAATCAAAATTTTATTTCCATTATTACAATGGTTATTCTTTACATGTATCTTACGTAAAATTACGTTTACTGGTCTGTGAAAGTAAAATTAAAACTGGGTAAAATGTACTAAATCTAACAATAACATGAAATATTAAAATCTACAAAAGGCAAATACATTAGTGAAGCAATGAAATATTAAAATATAGTAGGCATATTATGGTCGAGGGAAACTAAGTAAAATAACAGACATGAACGTAATAAATTATATAATCAAAGGAACTTGACGTGGAACATTTATAGCTGAAATTGCTTACCTAATAGGTGCTTTTTTAGACGAATTTTGAAAGTGGTTAGGGAGGTGGTGTGTTTTACATTATTAGGGAGGCTGTCCCAAAGAGTGGGTGCAGCCACTTGGAAGGACCTGCTGCCCAAGCAGGTGTTACACCGGGGTACATGGAGCTGTTCTGTCTGCCTACACTATAAAAAATTAAAGGTATATAAAGGGTATACAAGGGGTATTCCTAGTGTCTAAAATAGTATACCCTATAGGGGTATATTAGAACTATGATATACCCTTTACCTTATACCCTTTCAAGGGTATAACATATACTTACAATACCCTTACATAGGGGTATATGCAAGGCAAAGAATACCCTGCTAAAGGGTATTCTTGATGATATATATGTACCTTCGTACTCTAATCCAGTATACCCTTAGGACTTCAGGTTTTTAAAGTATATTTTACTTTCTACAGACAATTCAAAATATATAAAAACATAGAAATTAGCTACATGTTACATACATACATGCAGTATGACGTGAAAATAGCTGTGTCATTGCCAAGGTAGTGGGCTTCGACGAACCTATATACTATATATATGAGCCCTGACAAGTCCTGTGAGGCAACACTGGCGTGACACACGACCCGTTCTTGTTCAGGAAGAAGTAGGTGAGGCAAGAGATACGTGCTGTTCATCATGACGGAGGAAGCGGTCAGTCCAGTTGTAACCAGTTTCAACTTTCAAAGCGGCAGACGTTCGTCGCGCTTGAGCCTGAACTTGAGTTGACGGGAAATGTTTATAAAGTATTTTCTATCGTCCACGTAATAATCCTGCTATAAGTGATTGCTTGATTAATACCAGCAAAATCGATGTAATCTGGATTATGCAAACGTTTTTATAATGTAATAATTTCAACATGATACAGAAATTTTGAAAGAGATGGATAATTTGTGATCCGCAAAAAAAAAAAAACTTAACAAATGATATAATATCCGCTACAGTTATCTCGCCACATGACATACTGGTCGTAGAGCACCATAAAAGATGTAATACGGCTATAAATTGTAGTACTGATACTCATGTGATCCTTATCACTGTTATCAGTAATGAATGATTTCAATAATAAATGTATGTTCAAGCGACTTGTGGCAACATTTAGGTTGCCAAGTACCGCTACCCGAGATAACACGTAATGTTTTCAAAATTTCAATATCTCGAAATTGATAAATTTTTATTACCTTTTTTGTCGCATTATATGTTCAGTGTAACAATGTGGTGATTTGATAAGGAGTTACATTGCATGTCATGGCCTAAACTCATAAGCCTATCAAGCACATTTATGATTATGTCTAAATGAAGGGTATAAATGAGCATTAAAATATCCCTCCTCTTGACTGAGAGGGGTATTGATGAAGCTACGGGTATTTTAACTCGAAATTATACCTTATTCCCGAATTATACCATTTCTATACCTTGCATTTTTTACAGTGTAACCTAACCATTACCGTCGGCGAATTTTCCCGAATTGTGTAGGGACGAGAATTTCGGTAGACGAGAGTACCAGGTACCATGAGGCAAGGATGGGTAATGTCACCATGGTTATGCAATTTGTTTATGGATGGAGTAATAAGATAAATAAAAGCAAAGATTGGTGATGTTGGTATAGAGATGAGTATAGATAATACAAAAGGGAAGCTCAATATTATAGTGTTTGCAGATGACCCTGTACTACTAACCGTGTAAAAAAGATTTGCAAAAATTGATAACTGAATTCAGTACTGTTTGTGTGAGGAGAAAACTGATATACCTGTATAGGTCTATACATATTCATACTAGTTTAATTAATGGTTAGAAAACTGGGAAACTCAAGTTAACTTCAATTTTCTCGTATTGCATTGGCTCGTCAAGTAACACTTAAACCATGAATGATGTATACCACTACATATTATGAGAAAAGACAACAAAAGAAACTCAATTAATAAGGTACATTAATACTATCATAACCATGAATGTGTACAACCTACAAAGAGAAGACTACGATGATGAAAGAATTTCGAGTTGTTCTGGGCGAAATTGATATTCCAGGTGCTATATTTCCGTGCTCTGTTCTCGCTGACAACACTACAGAAGACCTGAGGTGATGGCTGATGTGCAGAGGCTTCTAAACCAAGAAAACAGTCACAGCAGAGTCTCATTTAGAGGTAAGCAAGTGGTAGGGACACAATACGTATTACCTACCACTTGCAATTACCTATTGACGAGGCTCTGTTATGACTCTGTTTTCCTGGTTTAGAAGCCTCTGCACATCAGCCATTACCTCAGGTCTTCTGTAGTGTTGTCAGTGAGAACAGAACACGGTAATATAGTACCTGGAATATCAATTTCGCGCAAAATAACTCTAAATTCTTCCAACGTCGTAGTTTTCCCTTCGTAGATCCACCCGCGGCGACCCCAACTTATCCCCACAATGCACCGCGGCAGCGGCGATAAACAAACCGTGACGTAGCTATGTCTGGGGCCCATTACGTCACATTGTTTGATTGGCTTATTCTGTCGTTTTCGCCGCCTGGCATCATTGTCCGTGTAGGCGACGATTGTGGTCAGCGATTCTAGCGGGTATCGGGCGTTGGCTGTTCTGATCTGAATTGGAAAGTTACTTTGCTTTTGATCCTTAGTTTATTGCCATTTTTGTTGTTTGAGAGTTGTCAACATTTGCGTCGCTACAGGTCTCGGTATTTTACTTTTACACTTGTACTGCTGCATCATTTTTTCATCAGCTGCTTATTTATAACGGTCTCCTATTCTCTTTCAGATTCAGAATGGAGGCCTGTGTGATTTGCCATGAACCCCTAGAGCCTAGACCATGGGGAGGAGACTGTCGTGCTTTGTCAGAAAGGATGTGATGGTATCCGTAAAGCCAATGAACTGCGCAGAGAGACGCTCACCACCACTGTAGGACAATCTGTGCACAAAAATGTCGTTTTGAATACTGCAACAAAAATTCCATTAGCCGAGACCACAGGAAGAAACAGGAAAATCCATCAACTATCTGCCGTCAGCTCCGATCAAGTGATGCCAAGTTCATATTTAGTGAGCACTGTCTGTTTTGTGGTCAGCCTGCTAAATATACCAGAAAGAAAAGAGGGTTTGATGTGTTCCCAGTCAGGAGAGGAGACTTCCAATCGACTATTCAGGATGTGTGTTAAAAACGTGGGGACTCTTGGGCGCATGCTGTACAAAGTAGGATTGAATATGTACAGACTTACATGCAGCAGATGCTATATACCACTCAATATGCAGTACCAATTTCCGAACAGGAAAACAGCTACCAGTTGTATACAAACCCTCAGGCGAGAGTCGTCAGAATACATTAGGCAGACCAATCGATGTGTCAAAGGCAGAAGCCTTTTCGAAAGTGGTTGAGTACTTGCAAGAAAATGATTATGTGCAGATATCTGTAGCTGACCTTGTTGAGAAGATGAAAGAGTACTGTGACAAGGAAGCTTATACTGCTAAGTACATGAAAGTCAAACTAGAAGAACATTTTGGGAACACTGTGATCACTAACAGTGGTAAAAAAAGCCAATGTTGTTACACTCAGAGCTACAGCTTCACATATTCTAAGTCAGTTCTACGAGGCACCAAAATTGCAAGCCAGTGAGGAAGAGAAGCTTAGGTTAGTTCAGGCAGCTGCATAACTCATCAAAAGTGACATTAAATCCAGGGAGTCTACGGGAGATACTTACCCTAGGTCTGATGATATTGCCTCCCTGGAAAAGAATTCCGTCGGAATTCGAGTCTTTGCACCTTTTTCTTCGAACAATCTTCAGCGAGAAAAAAGCTGAGCGCAAAATAGCAGCCATGGGTCAAGCTATTGTTCAAGCTGCTAGACCGTTACCACAGTGCACGTACGTATTTCCAGTGCCAGGAGTGGATGGGTATTTTTGGGTAACACTTTAAATCCAGAGGAGTAGGGATGTGTTCTTAATCGGGGCCGACTTGAACTCAAAACAACAGGTTTGGCAGCTGCCCCAGAATCACTGCTACAAATTGTGCGCTATAAATGTAAAGTTAATTGTGACACTCGACGCTGCTCCTGCAAAAAGCATGGCCTGGAATGTTCAGCTGCATGTGGAGAATGCAGAGGGGTTGGGTGCACAAATGAAATGGCGTCTGAAGACAGCTTTGTGGACAGTGAATGAATACGGACAGGTGCTTTACATATCTCACAATAGCAGCGTGTTATCATCTATATAATTATGTTGCTACTCTTTCAGCCCACGTTGCCCATGTGTTAATTTAGAATAAATACTAATAATATTATTTAGTTCCAAGATATAAAGAAGGTATGAAAGTCGGCACTAAAAATATGTCATTTTT
>JACEEZ010019957.1:375509-378009 GCA_016584305.1 Chionoecetes opilio | reverse complement strand
ATTTCATTGAAGATGTAGGTGCCAGACCCCTCACGCGAGCCCCCAGATATACCATCCCTCACCAGGGCCTCTCTGGAGTCTCGCAGTCAACATTACAGAAGTTGAAAATCAGCTGCGGCAAACAAATCCCAAGAAGGCGTTAGGGCCTGAAAACATCAGCCCTCACCTACTAAAGCTGCCTACTATGTGCTGCCTAGCTCGCTCCACCACTCGCTATCATCTTCAACATCATCCTTTCCTCGTGCAAGTAGCCCACGCAATGGAAAGAAGCAAGAGTGGTAGCCATCCACCAAAAAAAACTGCAAACGGGACCAAAAAAACCACCGCCCAATTTCCCTCCTCGCCACTGTTGAGAAAATCCTGGAGACTCTCATCACCGCCGAAATCAACACCTTCTTGGACGCCCACCTTCTCCTCAACTCCAGGAATTTGGCTTCAGGCAGGGAAGGTCAGCTGCAGACCTGCTCCTCCTTTAGTCTGCTTCCTGGAACCACTCGCAGGATAGAGGAATCGACACCTTTGTCGTGGCTTTAGACATCGCCGGAGCCTATGACAGGGTGTGGCACTGAGGTCTCGCTGCCAAGCTGAGGAGCCTGGGATTGCGCAGGGCCCTGCTGCAGCTCATCCAGGACTACCTTCAAGACAGGACATTACAGGTGGTGATCAACGGCCAGACTTCCAGCAAGCAACCCATCCACGCCAGCGTCCTGCAGGGCAACGTACTCGGGCCTCTTCTGTGGAATTTCTATTTCAATGACATTCTCCAGCTCATTCCTGAGGCCCAGGCCTACGCTGACGACTGCACCCTTGCCTTCACCTGCGACAGACGTGACTGACAGGACACGGTGCGCCGCATCAACCTGGCATTGGAGAACATCGTCACCTCGAGTACTCGATGGCAGGTCAGCCTGGCCCCTGACAAAACCCAGGCACTGCTTATCTCCCGCAGGCAAGACATCGCCAACCTGCCTGTGCCGGATATACAGCTTGAGGGCAGATCACTCCCACTTCAGAGATCCATCTCCATCCTTGGGGTGGAGTTTGACGTGGAACTGACCTTCACCAGTCATGCCAGGAAAGTTGCAAAAAACGCTGCCTGGAGGCTCAGCTGTGTCCGGCGCATCTCACACCTTCCGGATGCCAAGGGGGTTGAGGTCCTGTACAAGGCACAGGTATGTCCCCTCATGGCATACTAACCCCTAGAATGGTCTTCCTGCCCGCTCTCTTACCTGGCCACACTTGACTGCGTCCAGAGAAGAGCCCTGCGACTGGTGAATGACAAACGTCCCAACCTCGCACCTGACTCTTTCCAACGTCCCCCAGGAGCGCACCGACGCGGCAGGTTTATGTGTCATGCACAAGGCACTCAATCTCCAGACGCCCCACCTGGCAGCCATCAAGCTCCCCAGGCCCCCGCCGCCCCTTCACTCCACCCGTATCACCCCATACAGACAGGAGCAAAGGACTGTGCCCTTCTCCAGAACAGAGCACCACCTGCGTTCCTTCCTACCCCCCTACGGCCGTCTATGGAACCAGCTAGTTCGCCAAACCGACCTCCACCACCACGCCTCGCTACAAGACTTGAAGCTGGGGGTGAACAGCTGGTTGATGGCCTGATTATTTAATATATGATGAATGTTATATATTATATGTAGCTATAGATAGCTCTAGTATAAAACCTAGAGCTTTAGCTCTATTACCAATGTAACCACAGCTTCAATAAAAAAAAACTGTGAGAGAAAGAGAGAGTGTGTGTGTGTGTGAGAGAGAGATACATCCTCTTTTTTCTATTCTTTTTCCGTCTCCTTATCTCTATCTCGATTCCCCTACTTCTCTTATCTTCTATTTCTTCTTCCTCCTCCTCCTCGTAACTTTGCTTCCCGGATCTCATAGCTCCTGGATTCCGCCGCAGAGACTCATTCTCTCTCTCTCTCTCTCTCTCTCTCTCTCTCTCTCCTCTCTCTCTCTCTCTCTCTCTCTCTCTCTCTCTCTCTCTCTCTCTCTCTCTCTCTCTCACACATTCTTCCTCCTACCGTAGATCACACTAAAGTCGCCAGGACAACGTTTCTTTTTTATTTACAGATGTCTGGTGGCGTTAATACTTACATTTCTACATTCATGATTTCAGGAAAGTTAGAAGGGGCTATCTGGAAAGTCATTTTGTGTCTTCATCTGTGTCATATTATGGCTATAAATGAACAAATTACAAAAATAAAACAGAGTGGCGACGTTGATAACGGGCTACACTAAGGTCGCCATCTAGTGTTTATGTTTAGAGTGTCCTCCCGCCGTCGTCGTCGCCCGAAGAAAAAATAGTAGTGAAATTTGAAACCGTATATACTTGCATATACAAAGCATAAAACAACACTGGAACAGGATAGATTATACATCATGATATAAACTACTGTGTATCATCTTCAGTGGCACCTAAAAATCAGTAGTGATGCTATATTCGTAATATATGGCGCCTGGCGACATAGGGGCAGGTGGCGACTATACT
>JACEEZ010019957.1:368009-370509 GCA_016584305.1 Chionoecetes opilio | reverse complement strand
CCGTCAGGCATAGGGATGGCTCGCTGCGCCCCAAGACTGACTGTTCCAGGTAGTGCGTGTGTGTGTGTTTAGTGAATCAATAAAGATCATGTGAACAAATATGTTCCGTGGAATAAAATGTTGACAAAGTTGTGAGAGATGATTGTTACCGAAATTAAACCACAGAGTCGGAAGGGATAAACTTTGATAATTATTATCTATAGGCGGGAATGGAGATGGTAAAGATGACTTAATGTTACGACCTTACTGAGCACCTCCTCTGTGTGTGTGTGTGTGTGTATGTGTGTGTGTGTGTGGTGTGTGTGTGTGTGTGTGTGTGTGTGTGTGTTGTGTGTGTTGTGTGTGTTGTGTGTGTTGTGTGTGTTGTGTGTGCTGTGTGTGCTGTGTCGTGTGTTGTGTCGTGTGTGTGTGGTGTGTGTGTGTGTGTGTGTGTGTGTGGTGTGTGTTGTGTGTGTGTGTGTGGTGCTGCTGTGTGTGTGCGTGCTTTGTGTCTGTGTCGTCGCGCGCGCTGCGTGCGTGCGTGCGTGCGTGCGTTGCGTGTGCTGTGTGCTGTGTGTTTTGCTTCTCTCTTGCTCGTGCGTCTTCTGCTCATCTCTCTTCAACTCTCTCTCTCTCTCTCTCTCTCATCTCTCTCTCTCTCTCTCTCTCTCTCTCTCTCCTCTCTCTCTCTCTCCTCCTCTCTCTCCTCTCTCTCTCTCTCTCTCTCTCTCTCTCTCTCTCTCTCTCTCTCTCTCTCTCTCTCTCTCTCTCTCTCTCTCTCTCTCTCTCTCTCTCTCTCTCTCTCTCTCTCTCTCTCTCTCTCTCTCTCTCTCTCTCTCTCTCTCTCTCTCTCTCTCTCGCTATGCGTCCCTCAAGGTTCCATCCTGGGACCAGTATTATTCACTATTTATATCAATGACATGGCTAAACACTTCAATGACTGTACACTTGTCCAGTACGCTGACGACACACAGTTTCTTCACAGTGGATCTCTCGAAAACTTAGGCACCGTCATTAAAGAAACGGAAGCAACCCTTACTAAGGCAAAATAATATTTTCTTAGCAATGGCCTGATGATCAATGCCAGTAAAACACTATGTATATTCATTGGAAGCAAACAGTTACTGTCGCATGTACCTGAGAATACTTTGATTAAGTTTGACGACACCAGCGTTCGTCCCAGCACACATGTCAAAAATTTAGGTTTATACATGGATCGCTTTTTACTATTTGACACGCATATTAACGAGTTAAATAAAAAGGTCATTGGGATGTTAATGTATATATGCCACATAAGTAAAAAATTTGATAAATCTAGCAGGAAAATTGTTATCCAGTCACTTGTATTGAGTCTTATCAACTACTGCATACGCATTTGGGGTACCACCAACACTACTCTTTTACAGAAAGTACAAAAACTACAAAATTTTGCTGCCAGAGTTTCGATAGGTGGTATAAGAAAATATGACCATATCTCCTCTGCCTTCAAAGAACTAGGATGGCTCAGAATTAAACAAAAAATATTTTTTGATGTTCACATTGCCATGTATAAATCTCTGAACGGCATGTATCCCGACTGGCTCCACTCATTCCCAACAGTCCACAGCACAACAAGTAGCATGACGAGACAACAAAATAACCTTGTTATTCCTAGAGTTAAGACAATCACCGGTGCTAAAAATGTTACAGTAAATGGACCAAAAAAATGGAACTCCCTACCAGCCAACGTCACGAAGGCAAATACACTTTCTGTTTTTAAATCTAGACTAGTCAACTATATTTTGCACGACCAAAATTATTTTTAGTAGAGTAGTTTTTAGCAGATTCTACATTTTATCTTTTATTGTAATTCTAGGTTTTACTGCAATTTTACTTGTCTTACTGAATTTTTTAGCAGATTTTAGATTTTACTTTTTATTGTAATTTTGTTTTACTAGAATTCTACTTGTCTTACTATAATGTTTAGCAAATTTTACATATTTCTTTTTATTGTAATCTTATGTTTTACTCGAATTCTGCCTGTTTTACTGGAATTTTATTTAATTTACTCTTACTAGATTATTGAAAGTGCTGTACCTGGAATTTGGTGCCGATATATATGTTGTACACTCGTATGGTCAGCTACAGTGACTCACTCACTCATATTTTTTGCCTATATTTTAGCATGTAAAATAAGCTTGACATGTAGACAAATCTACCAATTATTATACGTACTTTGCTGTAATAACCACTACCCTGTGAAAAATAAATGAATTTGAATTTGAACTCTCTCTCTCTCTCTCTCTCTCTCTCTCTCTCTCTCTCTCTCTCCTCTCTCTCTCTCTCTCTCTCTCTCTCTCTCTCTCTCTCTCTCTCTCTCTCTCTCTCTCTCTCTCTCTCTCTCTCTCGGGGGGGCAGGCAGACCATTCTCAAAGCGGATGGTATACATCGCTTGACTATGGAGAGGTCAGGTCACCCTAATGACATTATTTGGGTTAAATTACTATATTCAGGTCAAAATAGGTCACCTTATATAGAGCTT
>JACEEZ010019957.1:330509-365509 GCA_016584305.1 Chionoecetes opilio | reverse complement strand
GTCACCCGGTGCGGCGGAGTTGTGTTGGAGGCAAGACTGGCCTGGTGGACGAGGGAGTGTTAAAGCGCGGTCACACGAGCAACTTTTCTGGCAATATTACAGCCGGCAACACAAACGCAGCCCAAATTTGGATATAATTGCGCTGTTTTTTGAAGACCAACATGTTGGTCTTCCGAGAATATTCTTGTCAGAATATTCTCTCAGAATTCCCACCACCAACGCATATTATTTGACATTAATTTTTAATGCACGCTCTAATTCAATATACAGAAGCTGAAATAAATAGCTACATAGTGGCAAGAACCGATTACAAGACGAATTGTGAAGCCCTGTACATTCTTGTACGTTTTTTTAAGCGTTTTGAAGGATACAATACACCTAGAAAAATGTACATGAGTTAGGGATGGTTTCCATTTTCTTTGTTGACGGTCTATTAATAACTAAAATTTTAGGGGATACCAACTTATTATTGATCACTTTGATGTTTGAATGTTTGATGTTTGATGTCTGACGCGCTTCCATACACAAGAATCCATTTCAATAATTCACCACCCTATTTGTGAACCAGTTTCTCCCTATTTATCCAAAGACGCTTCTTCAGATACATCTTGAGAAGCCAAAATTGCCATTAAAACTCTTGCTACCTCTGTGAAAGTCCGTGTGACCATATTAGGGTCTCTGTGGCTTGTGTTGGCGTCACTGTCCATCGCCCTGTCTGGGTTATGGCGCGGCGAGTGTGGCGGCGAGGTGCACACGCTAGTCCCTCATACACATTGTATACGTGTAAATAACTCTTACGCTCTTTTTCTAGTCTTCATGTATTGTATGGTGTATGTAGTGTAGTACAAAACACTCACACAACACACACACAACATACACACAACACACACACACACACAGGAAAAAAATCATACATTTTCTACATTATTCAAAGGAGTTATATTTTCTATTTATTTTGTTTCCTTGCAACAAACGCACACATAAGTGAAACAGGAACAGGTCGTGTAGCTCGTATTATCTCTCTCTCTCTCTCTCTCTCTCTCTCTCTCTCTCTCTCTCTCTCTCTCTCTCTCTCTCTCCCCTCTCTCTCCTCTCTCTCTCTCTCTCTCTCTCTCTCTCTCTCTCCTCTCTCTCTCTCTCTCTCCTCTCTCTCTCTCTCTCTCTCAAACACACACAGTTAGGTACTTAGATACTCCGTAGTGTAGCGGTAAGCACGCTCGGCTCACAACTGAGAAGTCCCGGGTTCAATCCCCTGGCGGATCGAAGACACGGGCGGTCTTCTTAAAACCCGAGCCCCTGCCCACCCAGCAGTGAATGGGTACCGGGTGTTAGCCGGGGGTTTGTGACCCGCCTCACGGGGTGGTGGCTTCCCCCAACACTAAGCACAAAGCACTAAGGATGAATGATAAAATGTAGCTATGAAGACGGGGTGGGGTGTACGAGTGTAGCTCAGGCCCTGTAAAATACAACAAGATGAATACAACTAGATTAATACACACACCTGTTTCCTCTACACATTCACTTCATCAATACTAAATAGAAAAAGAAACAAATGCAGCTAGTTGACTGTAACAGAATAGGTAGGAATTAACAAAGGTTTGCATTAAAGGCCGCACAAAATATAGGCGACTAACAAACGTGGTGAGTGCAATAGTAAAAGTTACAATATATTAAAACAACATTTGGTAAAGTAATAGATAGGTAGGCGAACAAATAATAAAAAGAGTAAAAAAAATCAGGTCAATAAATGTGTTACTTTAAAAATTAAATTAAAAACACAATGAATAATAAAAGGTGGAAAATACTAGCAATCCCTCGCCAAAATTGTTTTATATATATATAATATATATATATTATATATATATATATATATATATATATATATATATATGTATATAAATAAATAAATATATATATATATATATATATATATATATATATATATATATATATACATATACATATACATATACATATATATATATATATATATATATATATCGATATCAAAACAAATAGTGATCGGATCATCCCCAACAGGGCCTTAAAACCTTCCCCTGGTCAACCTGGTTCCAAAACTGTGCCATATGATGGGATTCCGCCACGGGGGGCGGCACCTATCGCGGACACACAGACAGACACACTTTCGCTTATATTATCATATATATATATATATATATATATATATATATATATATATATATATATATATATATATATACAGTAGCGGACGTAAATATTGGCGGCGTCGGTCCTATGCCTAACGCGCAGAACACATTCGATAATAATTATGAAGAATGGCTGCTTACTTTGAATTTTATACTTTGACGGCATCCCACTACGTCTAACGTCTATTAAGCATAATCAAACAATTTATATCACCTTTTGCAGTAGTGTGGATAGAGGGATTTCTGCCAACATCATGAGTAGCGCTGCATTTTCACGTTATAAACAAAGGCAAACCGGTTCCCAGAGCAAACTACAGAAAAACTAAACATACTCTCATATTTTAATTTATTGGGCATTTGGCAACTCTGCAAGGGAAACTGGGGCAGTGCTCTGTGCTGTCAGTTGTCACTGAGCTCAAGGTCACGACACCCAGTGATCCATTACAGCCTGTGCAGGGAGGTGCCGCGGAGGAGTTGCCAGCCCGCGGCATTTTAAGACAACAGCGTTTTGCCTCTATCTTGCCTCTTCTGTGGACTATGGGGAGGTATAGACCAGTGACAAGTTATGACATTAGTGCTATTTCGTCACTCCACAAGGCAGGACACTCAGTGAAAGATATTGCTGAAAACACAGGTTAGTGTGAGAAGTGTCAGCCGTTGGGTGCAACAAATTTCAAACTGGTGACGACGATTTGCCGCGGAAAAAATTACCCCCTGGCAGGCCCCGTAAAACCCACCCAAGAACATTAAACATCATCAAGCGTGATGTTGATAAGTGTCCCAGTATTTCCGGCAGACAATTAAAGGAAAATAACCATGTACTGCTGGGTGAAGTGTCTGTCAGGACAGTGCGACGTCGAGTCCATGACGACCTTGGATTTAAACACTTTGTTGCGCGACCTAAACCTCTCCTAAAAGAGGTTCATAAGGACAACAGACTTCAGTTCTGCCGCAAGTACCTCCCTTGGGATACTGAGAACTGGAAAGGAGTACTTTGGAGTGATGAGGCAAAATTTAGTTACCAGCAGCAGGAAAAAGAAAGTTTATCGCCTCCCGGGCAGTGATCCGTACGCGCCAAAGTTCACACACAACACTGTAAGATTCCCAGATTCCTTAATGGTGTGGGGATGCTTCTCTTTCCATGGTGTTGGGAAACTTGTGGTGCTCCCCAAAAATGAGTCAATGAACCAATATAATTATTTGGAACTGCTGTGTGACAATCTGCCTGATTGCTTCGAGGTGTGCCAAGCCCACACATTCGTGCAGGATAATGCACCCTGCCACAAAGCAAAATCGGTGACAACCTGGCTTCATGACTGCTCTGTGGACTTCATTGAGGATTGGCCAGCCTATTCTCCTGACCTTAATCCCATTGAAAGCTTGTGGTCCATTATCAAACGCAAGTTATGTGACCATGATACCTCCACGCTTCCCCGACTAGAAGCGGCACTCCTCAAATTGTGGACAGAAATCCCTCTGTCCACGTTACAAAACTTGATAGAGAGTGTCCCATCATGTTTGAAAGAGTGCATTAGACGTAAGGGGATGCCAACAAAGTATTAACATTAAGGTAAGTAATCACTGTTTATTGTACCATCATATTTGTTTTACCGCGTTGGGCTACGGGCTGACGACGCCAATATTTACGTCCGCTACTGTACATAACTATATAATAGATATATAATATATATTTAATAGATATTAGATATTAATAAAATATATAATTACATATATATTATATATATATATATATATATATTATATTTTATAATACATAATATATATATATATATATATATAAAACAAAATATATATATATATATATATATATATATATTATATATATATATATATATATATATATATATATATATATAATATATATATATATACATATATATATATATAATATATATATATATATATATAATATATGTAATATATATAAATATATACCATATATATAATATATGTAAAATATATATATATATTATATATATATATATATATATATATATATATATATATATATAATATATCTATATATATATATTATATATATATATATATATATATATACATATATATAATATATGTAATATATATATACTATATATTTATATATATATATACTATACTATATATATATATATATACATATATATAATATATGTAATCTATATTATATATATATATATATATAAATATATACATAATATAATATATAATATATGTACTATATATTATCTATTATATATATATACATAATATAATATATCATTATATATATATATATATCTATATATATATATATATATATATATATATATATTTATATATATATAAAATATATTATATTCTATACTATATATATATATATATATATATATATATATTATATATCGTTCGTGGAACGTTCTGAGCCTCTCGGACGATCGTCGACTACCTCTCCTATCGGGCGAGCTCAGTAGGCTGAGGGTGGATATAGTAGGACTCTCTGAGACGAGGAGGCCTGGCAGTGGCGAGGCTAGCAGTGGGGGTTACACCTACTACTGGTCCGGCATGAGCAATGGTCACCGTGAACGGGGAGTAGCTATAGGCATCTCCAGCAAACTGCAGCCGTCAGTTGTTGAGGTTACTCCGGTTGATGTGCGTATAATGCGGGTGAGGATGAAACACACTCTGGGTTTCATGTCTCTTGTTGCAGTGTACGCTCCTACCGAGGTGCGTAAAACTTTAGAGAAGGAGATGTTCTACGCCAAACTCGACTCTGTATTAGACCAGTGTCCTCCTCGGGACACACTCATTGTCTTGGGCGACTTCAATGCTACTACTGGCACTGTGAGAGATGGCTACGGGTTATGTGTTGGTCCCCATGACTCCGGTACCAGAAACACCAACAGTTCTCTGCTTCTGAATTTTGCAAGGTCCAGAAGGTTGAGAATTGCAGGTTCTTGGTACCAGAGACCAGAGCTGCACCGCTGGACATGGTATAGTAATGCCGGAGGGGTAGCTAAGGAGATCGACCACGTCATCGTTAGTACTCGTTGGAGGATCCTCCAGAACTGCAGGGTTTACCGGAGTGCTGAGTTCTTTGGAACAGATCACAGACTTGTTATTGCTACACTTAAGCTTCATGTCAAGTCCAGAAGAATCTCAAGAGGTAACCATACTGTGTTTCATCTTGAAAAACTGAAGGACTTGACATGTGCTCATGAGTATGCGGTGGCAGTCTCAAATCGGTTTGATGTGCTCGGTGCCCTCAAGGACCCTGTAGAACTGTGGGATACCTTCAAACGTGAAACTCTACAGGCTGCCAAGGAGTGTATTGGGGAGCGCCCGAGGTCAGGGCGTAGTTTTGCCTCGACGGAGACGCTGGAAAAAATCGAGGAGAGTCGCGCTGCCAGGCTGGCTAGGAACCAGGACCAGCACAGGGTTCTGTCACGCCGGACTAGAACCCTCCTGGGGAGAGACAAGGAAAGGTATGTCAGGAGTCTCGCTGAGGATGTCGAGGGTCATTTGAACGCTAATGACCTCCGACCCGCCTACCGAGCCCTGAAGAAGCTCCGTTCCAAGTCTCCATCTCGGGCGAGTGCTATTCGAGCAGCAGATGGGCGCCTCGTGTCGGACATGGATGGGCAGATGGCTCGTTGGGCTGAGTACTTTGGGCAGTTGTTCACGGTGGACCCTCCAACTGAGCAGCTTCACACCACTGGATTGCAGGCAGTGGATGCCGATCCTCCCATTGACGAAACCGCACCCTCTCTTGACGAAGTTAGAGAGGCTGTAGCTAAGTTGAGGGGTGGAAAGGCAGCTGGTGTTTGTAATATCAGTGCGGAGCTCCTCAAAGCTGGGGGTGAGGCCATGATCCGCGGGTTGCATGCTGTCCTGACTGCCGTGTGGCAATCAGGTACCATTCCTCCTGACTCGAAAAGGGGGCTGGTCGTCCCTATCTGGAAAGGGAAAGGGGACCGTCAGGACTGCAACAATTACCGCGGTATTAAACTGCTCAGCGTGCCAGGCAAGGTGCTTGCCCATCTATTGCTGACACGGTTCCGCAGTCATCTGTTGAAGCATCAGAGACCTCAGCAACCTGGGTTCACGCCTGGTAAGTCAACAACGGACCGTATCCTAGCACTTCGTGTCCTGCTGGAACGCCGACGTGAGTTTCGACAGAGGATGCTTGCAGCCTATGTTGATCTCAAGAAGGTGTTTGACTCAGTGCATCGTGAGTCACTCTGGGATCTTCTGCGACTTCGCGGGATTCCTGCAAGGATTATTGGTTTGATAGCCGGTCTGTATTCTGGGACTGAGAGTGCTGTGAAGTGTGGAGCAGGTGTATCCAGCTTCTTTCCTGTGAATACAGGAGTGAGGCAAGGGTGCGTGCTTGCCCTATCACTTTTCAACGCTTGTATGGACTGGGTATTGGACAAGGTTGTAGATCAAAGTGATTGTGGAGCATCCGTCGACAACACCAAGATCACTGATCTTGTTTTTGCCGATGATGCAGTAATCTTTGCTGAGTCGCTGGAAGTCCTGGTGATGGCTCTCGAGGCGCTGCACGAGGAGGTAAAGCCTTTGGGACTTGAGGTCTCCTGGCTTAAGACCAAGGTCCAGGTGTTTGGAAACTTACTAGATGAAGCAGTACAGTCTGTTTATGCGTGCGGCGAGGACATTGAGATCTTGGAAAGTTTTACATACCTTGGTAGCACAGTCCATAATGACGGCGGGTCACGTCAAGAAGTCTTACGGCGGATTGGCATAGCCTACGGTGCTATGGACTCGCTCAGCGGGAGTATTTGGCGTTGTCGGTACCCGTGCAGAAGGACAAAGATCCGGATCTTCAATTCGTTTGTGATCCCTGTCTTACTCTATGGTTGTGAGACATGGACACTAAATAGTGACTTGAAGAGACGAATCAATGCCTTTGGTAATAAGTGTCTTCGCAGAATCATGGGATATCGCTGGGATGATTACGTGTCAAATCAGCGATTGCACCGTGAGACTGAATCGCGGCCTATTACCTGCATAGTCCGTCAGCGCCAACTTCGGCTATATGGGCATGTGGCACGCTACCCTGAAACCGATCCTTCCCATCGGGTTGTATCTGTAAGAGACAATCCGGCGTGGAGGAGGCCAAGGGGGCGCCCACAAGGCTCGTGGCTGGGACAAGTTGATGTTTCTTGTCGAGAGTTGCTTGGTATGGGAAAGGAGCCTGCATGGGAATTCGCGCGTGGTGACCCCCGGGAGTGGCGTCGTAGGGTGGGCGAGGCGACGCGCCCCCCGGCGTATGCCCCCAATGATTGATTGATTGATATATAATGCATCGGTTACATGTCATACGCTATGTGGTTTAAAAATGTGTAAAATGTTTACCTATATAAACAAGTGTGCGTAGAAGGAGGCCATTTTGAAATTAAAATGGCCGCTCATATGGGCTCAAGAAAGTTTGGTAACAAGTGTAGACAATACTCAGTGACACTAAAAAGAACATTCCTGAAAGTTTCAAAGAGCATACCCAAAAATACAGTTAAACCCATTTTTTGCTACAAAAGCTGACGGACTATAAGCCTTGCCATGTCAGACCACGAGGCAATGACCTCTCGCACGGGTCTTTAAAATCAGGGAAGACCTCGTCACCACTAGGAGGTAACTTTTTATAACACTGAAAATTGATGTTAATGTTGAAATTTGTGATGTTATGCGTCTTGTGGTGTTAGTCTGTCCTTGTTGTTGTTACATTTTAGGCTGTTAACTTTGCCGTGCTGTTTTGGTAAGAATTTTAAGCTGTATTATATAGAGGTTTCTGGAAACGTGGTAATGATTCACACACGCACCCGCACACGCACACGCACACACACACACCATCACCATCATAACCCAGTGTTAAATCATGACATTCCTTCACACAAAACGCTTTTATGTGATTGACAACATAAAATAAGATAAAAACAAACAAGTGCTAACTTTTCAGTTATTTTTTTTTTTTTTTTTTTTACATCACAAAGGATTGGTCAAGGGCACACAAAAAGAGCAAACAAAAATCCCGCCGAGTTGCCAGTCCCTATAAAGAAGACAGTAAGAGAATAAAGAAATGGAGGGTGGGCCAATTTAGTTCGGGAGGTATCTTGTCACTCCTCTTGTGAAAAGATTTAAGTCGTTGGAAGGTGGAAAAATAGAAACAGGAAGAGAGTTCGAGAGTTTACCAGTGAAAGGGATGAAACAGTAAAGAAGGAATGAGTTTTTAAACCTTCCCCTTCCAAGCGTACAATTAATCCTGAGTGTTCATCATTAAAACACCTGCTTTTTTCATCTCTATTTATGAATTATTTATTTTATACTGTATGCATGGCAAGAATAAATGTTTCTCTCTCTCTCTCTCTCTCTCTCGGTATCTCTCTCTCTCTCTCTCATCCTCTCTCTCTCTCTCTCTCCTCTTCTCTCTCTCTCTCTCTCTCTCCTCTCTCTCTCTCTCCTCTCCTCTCTCTTCTCCCCTCTCCTCTTCTCTCTTCTCTTCTCTCCCCTCTCACCATTTCATCCATTTCTTTTAAGGTAAGCAGGGTTTTCATTTGTTCTATATATTTTAAATGTTTTCTTAATCTAGGGTTGATCTAACATATCAATTTTATTTTACCGTATCAGTGTTTTCCTTAATCCTTGTCTGACGTTATATAATATATCTTTACTTGTTATATGTGTATGTGCATATATGTATGTATGTACACATATACCTGCTGAGTCAGTCTGCTATAGTATCACTAATTATTTGGTATATATATTTTTTCTTCTTCTTTCCGTTTTCTTATTCATATTAATTTTTTTTCCCCCTGTTTTTCTGGTTACTTCTGGAGCACCTCTATACAACCCTGTATGATGATGTTGTTAATGACAACCCTATAAATACTAATGATATTGGTACTGAAATTATTAAGAGCTGTCAATGGTCATGCTGACCTTGCCTCTCTTTCAAATTATTACAATATTGAGGAGTATAACTCACACACTAATTCCGTCGCCAAGCCTTGTCTCAACATCGTCCACCTTAATATTAGATGCCTTTAGAAAAAAATTGATAATCTTGCATCTCTATTAAAATGCTTCCCTAATCCACCCTTCATTATTGAAAATATTATCTGAATATTATCATTATCTGAAACTTGGTTGAAAGATTCTACATTCTCATTCTCGACATTTTTACCATCTTGAAGGTTATGAGGCTTACCACACCTGTAGAACTAATAGAGAACATGGAGGAGTTAGTCTTTTCATTAGCTCTGACTTTCATGCTGAACCCATTCAACAATATACTTGTCATTGATGATATGGAGATGTGCACTGTTATGTTGAAATTTTATACCAACTATATTTTTTCTGTTATACGTATATAGACCACATAGTAAACATATTGCTGTGAAAGAGTTCACGCATACCTTACATGACATACTAGCTCGGGATCTTTTTTAAAAAAATAAGTTTTTCTTGGTGACTTTAACATTTAATCTCTTGGAGCATGCTTCCCATCAACCATCTAACTACTTATTGAATTCCATGCAAACTTAAAATTATTTTCCACATATATCTCGACCTACCAGGTTTCCTGATAGACCTAACTTAGGTCAACCCTCACTCCTTGACCACATATGGACAAACTTTACTCCACTGTCTACCTCTGGAATAATTCACTACTCACTATCGGACCATCTCTCAATTTTCTTAAATATTACACTAATGTCTGTTCCTTGCACAAATCATAAAATTGTCTACAGGACTTTTGACACTTAAACATATCTTATTTACCTTTAGTCTATCTGCAATTGACTGAAATGTTCTCCTCAGTTCTAATGACATTAATATCAACTTTGATACTTTTATTGAAACATTGCACACGTTATACAACTCACATTTCCCTAAAGTGACTAAATTTATATCTGCAAAAAGACTAACCCATGGATAACGTCTGGAATACTAAACTCGATTAAATACAAAAGTAAATTATTCAAGATGTATAAATTAGGGATTGTTAATCATAACACCTACAAAAAGTACCGGAACCATTTGACGTTTTTAGTTAGGGCAGCCAAGTATAACTCCTATATATATATATATTTTTAGTAACTTTAGAAATAATAGTAAGAAAATATGGCAGACCGTCAATGAACTAACAGGTAATCGGCAACCAAAAACAACAATATCTACTGTAACTCATAACAATACTTTACTTAACAACCCAAGCCAAATTGCAGAAGCTCTCAATTAACATTTTAGTGAAGTTGTAATCAAACTCATTAATGCTCTACCTCAGGCCTACCAATAAATGCCACTGATTATCTACAAGGAAATTATCAAAACTCTGTTTGTCCCTCCAGTTACTTCTATTGACATTATCAATGTTATCAGGACCCTCAAACACAAAAAGTCAAATGCTGATGAAATCTCTGTTAACATAATTAAACGTAACTCTGAGAAAATAGCTTACCCATTGCTTTACTTTTTAATCAATCCATATATCTACAGGTAAATTTCCTTCAATTCTAAAACATGCTAATATTACACCTGTGCATAAATCTGGCCCTATGAATGATCGTAACAATTACCCCTATTTCTACCCTATCTATTTCTCTAAAAAATTTGAGTTGTCATTGAAAATGTGTTAGTGCCATATCTAGAACCAAAAAATCTTGAATGATTTCAGTATGGATTTAGGTCAGGTTCAAGCACTTTGATGCCCTTAATCTGTTTTCCCCCTCACCTTTATTCATCCCCTTTATAGTTATCATTATTATCTGTTTTTGTAGATTTTTCCAAAGCTTTTGACACGGTTAACCACAAGATTCTTGACAAATTACATCATTATGGCATACGTGGAATGATACATGCATGGTTCAAGGACTACTTAGCGAACATAACTCAAGTGTACAGTCCTTGGCCATAAATCCTGTAAACGAAATATTTCTACGGGTGTCCCACAAGGAAGCGTCTTAGGGGTTACATTGTTCCTTATCTTAATTAATGATATTCTCAATGTCTTCACCATTGTTGATACTATCCTCTTTGCTGGTGACATGACTTTATATCTCACAGGCTCTAATATGGAAACATCAATCCATTTGGCCAATCAAGACCTTGATAAACTACATAGTAGTTGGTGCTTGAGCAATAGACTTACAATCAATACTAATAAAACTTACTTCATGCTATTTTATAATAAAATAATTATCGAGTTGCCTGATCTGAAAATCAACAATAACTTAATTAGTAGATCCAGTAAGATAAATTTTGTAGGAGTCTTGTTTGATGAAAGCCTAACTTTTAAATTCTATATAAGTAATGTTACCCAAAAACTTTCTAGATGCACTGCCATGCTGTATAAAGTAAAATATGTTATGCCTTGTGAAATACTAAAAAAAAATTATTACGCACACATTAACCCACATATACTTTACTGTATCCCAATCTGGAGCACCACTTATGACACTCATCTGAAATGCCTAAACCTACTACACAAAAAGATTATTCGGATCATTACTAATAGTTCTTTTCTTGAACACACTACTCCTCTTTTTAAAAACACAAAAAATCTTAAACTTCAAGATATAACAAAACTTTCGATTGCAAATTGTATGTATAAGAATCAAATTAACGCCTCTCTTCCCTCTCATCAATACTCCACACGACATAGAGAGCAACTTTGCTTACCATCCTATTGTCTAAGCCTCTTCCGCCACTCTACTATGTACTTGGGACCTTTGATCTGGAATTCTCTCCCTCAGCTTATTAAGAATGCTCCCTCTCTCAAATTATTTAAAAGTAAACTTAAATATTATATCCTGGACTTTTATTAGCCAGTGTCTCATATCATTTTTGTTATCTTCCCTTAACTTTCTCCTACTTCATCATCTTCTCCCCTTCCCTTCTCCTGTATGTGTACCCTTTATTGCATATTATTGGAGTTTGTTATTGCATATTTTCATATTTTCTACTATTTTGTATTTTATATTTTGTATTTTTGTCACTTTGTTACTATTGCTTAATCATAATCTGCTTGTTTTTCTTATAATTTGTTTATGAGTTCGTATGTATTTCGTATGTATTTTACTCTTTGCCTGAAAAGCTCTCCTTATTATAAAGGCTGGCCTTCTAAGTTGTAAACAAACATTATTGTATTTCTGCAGGTATTATAACTATTAAATGTTTCAAATGTTTCAAAAGTTTATATTTTCTTCTTAATCCTAAGACTATAGTTACATTTTTTTGTTCAGTTAAATTACGTTCAATCAATGTATCTTACTATACATATTCGATCATATTCCACCTGAGTTCTAGTCTTCGTTAGTTATATTTACATGTTAATCTTCCAGAGTCACTTCCAATACAGCTGTACGATTATTCATAACACCAGGTCCCGTAATGGATGTGTTTTCGGTATTATTCAACAGCGTTATTCAAAAGCCAGCGAGTATAAAGAGGACGGAGTACTTGTGTATGTGGTAATAGTCACTTTGTTTAAATTATGTATGATGAATGAAAGCCATGCATTTTATAGTTGGTGAAATACCTTTGTGATTAGCTTTGTCAGCGAGAGAGAGAGAGAGAGAGAGAGAGAGAGAGAGAGAGAGAGAGAGAGAGAGAGAGAGAGAGAGAGAGAGAGAGAGAGAGAGAGAGAGAGAGAGAGAGAGAGAGAGAGAGAGAGAGAGAGATATACACGGAGAGAAACTCACAAACAGACAGGTAAAGAGACAGACAGAGAGACATACATACAGACAGACAGACATAGCGAAACAGACAGACGGACACCAAGACAAACAGAAACATGGACACAGGTAGACAGAGAAAAATACAGGTCATGAAACAGGCAGATAGACATACAGACAAACAGAGAGGTAAAGAAACAGACAGATAGACGCACAAACAGACAGACAAATGCAAAAAAATCGTATGGATTTTTCCTCTCTGACTCATTGTTTCCTCCATTCCTTAACCCTTTCTCACTTTTCCCTCCCTCTCTCTCTTCCGCTCCCCTTCCCACTCTCGAAAAAATATTTTTTACCCTTGATAATTAAGCTTCATTTTTAGGCCGGTAACTTGACGGGCGGGTTTTCGCACTTTTAAACTTTTGTGTGTGTGACTAATTACGAAGGAGAAAAAGTTATACTAAATAATGTTTTCATGAGAGAGAGAGAGAGAGAGAGAGAGAGAGAGAGAGAGAGAGAGCGAGAGAGAGAGAAAAGAGAGAGAGAGAGAGAGCGAGAGCGAGAGCGAGGCGAGGCGAGAGCGTGAGCGAGAGCGGAGCGAGAGCGTGGCGAGGCGAGAGCGAAGAAGAGTGAGAGAGAGAGAGAGAAGAGGGAGAGCGAGAGAGAGAGAGAGAGCGAGAGGCGAGAGCGAGAGCGAGAGCGAGAGCGAGGGCGAGAGCGAGAGCGAGAGCGAGAGCGAAGCGGAGCGAGAGCGAGAGCGAGGGGAGAGAGAGAGAGAGAGAGAGAGAGAGGAGAGAGAGAGGAGAGAGAGAGAGAGAGAGAGAGAGAGAGAGAGAGAGGAGAGAGAGAGAGAGAGAGAGAGACGAGAGAGAGAGAGAGAGAGAGAGAGAGAAGGAGAGAGAGAGAGAGAGAGAGAGAGAGAGAGAAAAGAGAGAGAGAGAGAGAGAGAGAGAGAGAGAGAGAGAGAGAGAGAAGAGAGAGAGAGAGAGAGAGGAGAATGTTTACAACACAGGCAGCAACTAATAAAGCAGCAATCACACCTTGACTAGACACAGCAATAGAAAAATAATAATTATATACGAAATAAATAGTAATAACTTTATAATGAAAACAATATCAACCAAAAAATAGCATTATTAACAGCCAAAAAAACCCAATAAATACAGCATTATCAAAAATTAAAACAAATTAACAGGAACGCATACAACAAAACAACAATATCGGAAAAGCATGCACATAAAAAACAGCGTAAGCAGCAAAAATACAAGCAATTAACTAGTTTTGCAGCTCATCCTTCAGCACTGAGAGGTAATTACATATCCTGATAAACCATTAATAATATCCCGCCATGCTGATAACGACTGCTCTCTCTCTCTCTCTCTCTCTCTCTCTCTCTCTCTCTCTCTCTCTCTCTCTCTCTCTCTCTCTCTCTCTCTCTCTCTCTCTCTCTCTCTCTCTCTCTCTCTCTCTCTCTCTCTCTCTCCTCTATACTCAGCTCTCACAGCAGCAACACATTCAGGCCTCAGCGTATAGGATAGTGTGTCCCGGGGATTTCCTCTGTCGAGTTGAGCTCCCGCCCACTTTCCCTGCCATCGATTTGTGACGACATTTACCACCCAAACATGGCCCCCAAGAACCATGAACCTTGACCGGAAAATCCGACATGCATCTGATGCGAGGATGATAGTTATCAGGAGTCACAACAAAAAAAGCAAGCACCATAGCACTAAACGTACACTCCAGCTAGAAAGTGATGACAGCGACACCGCGCCCCCAAACAAGATCAGACCAGGGGAAGACTCAGACGCCCCTTTATCTGATTACGAAACTGGATCCTAACCAAAGATGGAAACCGACGACACGGGGACGTAGGAACTCGTGGATGGAAGGAAAAAGAGGAAAATATAAGGACACCGATAGGTCTTCGCCAAAAGAGAAATCCACGTCAGCGCCTCAACCCATCGGCATTCCCAAGATATAGTCTAGTAAAATTAGGGTTGCACCCGGAAAAAAAAATTATACTAATGAATTTGGTATCAAAAGAAGCGCAATTTTATGTAGATTAACATATCCAAAATCCTGTCAAAGTGCGTTTGGGGAAATTTGTTTACAGCTAGTTAAGTAACAGGGGGTATTTTGCAAAATTTAGTCAACTTTTGTACAATTTTAAGATTATTACTAACAGAAAAATAACTAGAATTTTGTATTTCCTTTCGTTTTTATTTGATATAACTTTGCATACATCACAAAAAATTGATGAAAATTAATATTATAAATTATTAAAGCTATTCAAAGACAGCTTGATGAAGTGCCTTTCTCAAGAGCAAAGATCAAACGTAAAGACCAGATACGTACACTAGAGTATTTGAAGAATGGGGTGCAATTTGAGAAAGACAAAATCCATGTCGATCCGATGCTACTATTTTCGCGCTTGTTGATGCTCGTGGAGAGAGATGATGATATAAAAGAATGTTTTAAGTACGAGTTGACACCAATACCTACGTCACTATTTGACCACGGAATGATGCGGAAACCAAACAAGTCAGCTTTAGGTAGAGCCATTAAGCAGGATGTTTCAGCAGTCACACCACCAGTCTCATCATTTCATGTACTTGACGGAGACACACTGCTGCATTAAGGTGAAGTGGCCACCTAAAAGCACATACGAAATCATCATCAAGCATTATGTGCAGTTTGTCAATGGCAAGTATGGTCTATCTTGCGTGGTATTTGATGGCTATGACAATGGTCCTTGCATCAAAGATCATGAACACAAAAGGAGAGTTGGGAAGATATCTGCTAATGTTACTGTTGCATTGCAGAACAAACCTACATGCAACCAGGAAGTTTTTCTTAAGAATTCCAAAAATAAGTCAGTTTATTTCATTACTGACAAAAGCCCTAAAAGATGAAGGTCATGATGTACGACAAAGCATTGGCGATGCAGACACTCAGATTGTTCTGGCTGCATTAGAATATGCTTCAAAAGAGGACAAAAGGACGGTGACAGTGGTGACAAACGACACTGATATTCTTGTACTGTTGATGTTCCACTGGGAAGCTCACATGAACATCTTCATGCTGTCAGACGCTGGCAAGAAGCAATACGAATGTTGGGACATTGCAAGCTTGGGTGTCATCAGCAGGAGATTTGGTCACAAGACATCTTCTTTTCATCCATGCCTGGTCTGGTTGTGATACGACATCAGCGATTTATGGTTAAGGTAGGCAATGTTATTAAGTTGTTTGATTCCCACTTAATACATTTCAGTTGAGACATCCTGCACTTGAAACGAATTATACCCAATAAAATACTTTTTGTAGCAGCTGGAGTTGATATATCTGATATTTACTTTGCATGTGTGTTAATTCTTATATGTAAAACGTTCACAGGAAAGACTTCACTTCTGAAGAAGTTTCAGCAGAAAGATATTGAAGATTATCACAAGATTGCTGAGATATTCGAAGATGATACGGCTTCAGCAGACGAAATTGGCAATGTTGGGTTCAGACTTTTGTGAATTGGTAAGTAAAAAGCACGAATTGTTCATCAGTAGCATTATCAGTGTTTCAATACGTAATTTGAACTCATGGAAATAGCATTGTTTATGGGGAAGCTTTTCCTGAGATAATTTTGGGAATGATGGAAATTATCTTTTCGAACATCGTTATAACGCATTCATGCGCTTTGCAGCAACAGCAACCACTATCATAAGACCACAGAGTCTACCACCAACAGAAAGAGCAGCCTATTTTCATTCCCTTCGTGTTCATCTGCAAGTCATTGAGTGGAAATCACTGATGAGCGTCACATTACCGGCAGAAGACAGGGGTTGGAAGCTTCAGCATGGAATGTACGAGCCAGTCATGACCGATTTGGCCCCAGCTCCCGAGAAGATATTGAAATTTGTGAGATGCATCTGCAAGTTGATGGGGAAAAACGTTTGTGGGACGAACGCATGCACATGTAGGAGAACAGGATTACGATGTATCTCAGCGTGTGGTCAGTGTTAAGGAAAAAATTGCAACAACGCAAAAGACGACATGGATGGCGATGAAATGTCCGAAGATTTGAACATTTTCGAAATTCTGGAGTCAGAGTGCAATTTGTTTGTTGATGTTTAGGTTTATCAACATGATATGATACTTATTCTATCACTTTTGTGTTTATTTTTCGAATATAAAGACAAACTTCGTGAATTTTTTTGGTTTCAAAACAGTGTGGAATTCAGAAGCTTTCGCTTTCATCATCAATGACGTCATCAATAGGTATTAAAACTTTCCAAACCTTATTTGAAATCAATTAGATCTAATGTATGTAAAGTTTCGTTTTAAAAAGGTAAAGAATTTAGGAGTTATAATGATTTTTCAACCTGGTTTTATTCTGAAATTTGTGTAAGTTAGGGCAATTTTGACAAAATACCCCCTGTTACTTAACTAGCTGCTAAACAATTTCCCCAAACGCACTTTAAGAGGATTTTGGATATGTTAATCTACATAAAATTGCACTTCTTTTGATACCAAATTCATTAGTATAATATTTTTTCTGGGTTTAATCATTATAAGGCCTATTTTTACTAGACTAATACTACAGTTCCCTGTACGGAAGGCTTCACCTCTCCACAATAAGTAACCGAAGCCATCGAACAACTACTCTCCCCCTGACGGAAATTGCCAATGAAATTCCTCCTGTCGGGGTAGGTACTTCTATCACCCCAGAGCATGGAGACCTTCAACAACATAATGTACATAAAAGATATAATGAAGAAAGAAATGGCATCCCGCTACAACTAAAGACATCCACTGCAAGCAATGAGACAACGAAAGGCGTCCTGTTCAAATATCCCCTCCTGATGTCACTTTCAACAATTCTGAAACATCCAAAGGTTGTGACGGCAGACATATGCACCAACAAGGAGGGAGAACCGACAAGGCAGATATTAATAACAGTAACTGGCACTCTGCCGGGATCGCTAGAGCTGGGGAGCTGGGGCACTTTTTACACACGTCCCGACAGCCGGGAGCAACTCGGATGCTTCAAGTGCCAGAAGTTCGGACATCACAGGGCAAACTGTATCCTTTCCGACAAAGGCAGGGTATGTGCAGGGGCACACGAAACTCAGAAGTGCATCGGCAAACACAAGCAAGGTGTGACAACGGCAGCCAAATGCCCGAACTGCAAAGAAGCTCATTACGCCAGGAACAGGAGCTGCATGGCAAGAAGGAATTAGTAGAAGTCCAAAAGCAGACAAAATTTAAATGGATGGTCTCTCACAGACCAACCTTAGCTGCCACATCAACATGGAAAAATGTAACCACTCGCCAACAACAAGAACCCTTAGGGCTAAATACAAGAATGCTCGTCAAATCCCGGCAGGTAGATATTCCCGACCGTCGTAACTCCACCGGTGGGATAGTCAAGAATTGTTTTCAAATGTCCGGCCAGTGGAGATCTGTGCAGACGTACCAACACAAGCGAGTCCAAGGCGGCATCAGTATTTTGACTGCTTTACACATATGTAATTCCTTTTACTAACCTAATTTATCATTTCTGCCATTAAAATAATAGCTTTGTTAGTGTTGCCACTTATCTGAGGCGTTGCTGTAGAAAAAATGGGCTCGAGTGATGCTTGTGAGTAGATTTGAACGTCCCGCCAGTCGCTACAAAGCAATATGGCTGACCACCTCCACCACCGCCGCTCGCCCTCGTCACCACTTATCACAACAATATAAGTCCTCATGCACCTAATTTTACCTTAATTATGACACTTGTGCATTCACAGTGTATGCATGTCACTCTTGGTTATATTGAAAACTCGCATGTAAAGGTTTGGGAAGAAATATGATGGAATAAGGACAGAGGACAAGGCATGGACAACGCAACCAATGGAGCAACGCAACCAGTGTAACGCAACGGGTCGACTGTTTTCAAATGATTCTTGCTTGTCGCTGCGCGGTGCAACGGGTCGAGAAAATTTCTTGCATATGGGCCTTATAGTGGAGCAGATTAACTTAATATTACCCAGAAATCGTTCATATGGTGATACAAGCACCAAATTTGGTACAGATATTTTTCTGGTGGTAGTCTTTTGAAAAAGTACGCGGGCCATGTAAATTTTCAATATGGCTGCCATTTTTCAAGATGGCCACCATGTGCAAGAAAAAATCACACTGTTGTTCATAAAACATGGCTACTTTTCCTGGAAAGATTATCTTAGTGTCAAATCATACATTATTGGGTGCGTATAATACAAATGAAACACTTAGAAACTTAGACACTTAGAAACACTTACTAATAGAGTGAATGTCGAGGCACAACCAGGGCAAAACCAGGGTGACATCACTGCTGTGAAACCAAGCGTGGCGTTCAGTTCTAGCTAAACACACTGTATTATGGTGGTGGTGTAGTGAAGCAGCTTGTGCAATACATTTTACTAACATACTTTATCCATTTCTCAACAGGCAAAATGATGACCACAACTAATTGGCAGACTGATTGGAAAAAATGCTGTATCTGCAAGAAGACAAGAATGAAGATCTTAAGTGCCCAACTACAAGGTATCAACCTGAGCATGATGGGTATGCTATGCTGGCCACCAATGTCCCTCTGTTTCATGCCCTGAATGACATGCCTAACTATGACCTGTCTATATGGGAGTGTCTATATATGCCAAGACCAGGAAGAGAAGGCTGGTGGAGATGCTGTATGATCATGGTATCAGCATTTCATATGCCAGAGTGCTTGAAATATCTGCTTAGTTGGGGGATGGAGTTGTCAGCAAGTACATCGAGGAGGGCGTTGTATGTCCCCCAGTCCTGAGGAAAGGGTTGTTTAACACCACAGCAATGGATAACATTGACCACAACCCAACTGCAACTACAGCTACTTCAGCATTTCATGGCACCAGCATATCAGTATTCCAGTATCACAGCACAGCCAACAAGGGAGAAGAGCGAAGGGGCATAAAATTTCTAAGTGAGAAGATGAAGACAGTACCCGAACTTCCTGATGCCTTCACAAATATCAGGCCGGCATCTTTCAAGAAGAAAAAGCCTTCTTCCCCACAGACTGGTGTACACCAATGTGGTATCATAGATCTACAGAAGCCTGATCTGACCCCTGATTTTTGAGTGGCTGCAGTAGGTCATCCTCACTGTGACTGAGGGAACAGGAACAGATACTTTGACACTCACGTGGTCAGCCCATCATGCTGACAAGAAGAGAGGCTCTGATTTTGAAGTGACCATCACTTCCTTGATGCCACTCCTTCGAGATGCAGCCCATTCAGTTTCCACCATCAAACATGTAATGGACAAGACCGTCGAGTTGGTAGAATTCTCAACCCAGGCCAAGTACCTGTTATGGCCGCTGATCAGCCTATCTATTCAGTGGGAAAACAAATCCAGTGGCACTGGCCCGAAATGTATGGGGAAGACAAATTTGTCATGATGTTTGGTGGCCTGCATATTGAGATGGCAGCACTGAAGTCTGTTGGCTCACTTCTGCAGAACAGTGGCTGGACCGGTGCTCTTGTGGAAGCTGGAGTAGCCTCTCCTGGAACAGCAGAGTCTTTTCTCACTGTTCCAAGCATCACTAGGACGCGACAGATGCATCAGATAACAGCTTGTAATCTATACAAGCTCTTGAAGGCAGCCTATGAGAAGTACGTCATGGAAACAGGAGCAGACTCTGAGGAGGTGATCAGCTTTGATGATTGGTGTGAGAGACGCAGAGGTCAAAGCCCACAGTTTCAGTTCTGGCAACTCCAGATATAGAACCTACTGCTGATGCCATTATCATTGATGGCTCGGCCCTCGTCAACACCCTTCTTCCTCGGTCGTCCAAGACATTTGAGGCCTACACAATTTTGGATGTTCTCCCTGTCATACAAGCTTACACCACAAAGTACAGAAGAATAGACATAGTCTTCGATGTGTACCTGCCATCCAGTCTGAAACCAGAAACAAGGTCAACCCGGAGACGAGGAGTTAGGCGCAGGGTGACAAGCAACGGCAAACTTCCATCAAACTGGCGCAACTTTTTACGAGACAGCAAGAACAAGACGGAGCTGTTTCACTTCCTGGCTGACAAGATTATCCAGTTAACCTCAGCGACTTCGCCCAACTTAATCAATGTTACCAAGGGCGCAGATACCCTGAAGACCCACGAGCACAGTTTGGAAGGGTTGACCCCTTGTAGTCACGAAGAAGCGGACACTCGATTGTTCGTACATGTGAGACACGCAGCACAGCATGGCTGCAAGGCTATCGTTGTCAAAGCCAGTGACACGGATGTCCTAGTGATTGCCATCAGCAGCATTCCAGTCCTTCAAAACATTGGACTTGAGCAACTGTGGGTGGCCTTTGGCCAAGGAAGCAGCTTGAGATGGATCCCTGTTCATGTATCTGGCTATTGGACTTGAAAAAAACCAGAGGACTGCTGTTCTTCCACGCTTTTACCGGTTGTGATGTTGTATCGGCCTTTCGCGGTAGAGGGAAGAAATCAGCTTGGCAGACATGGGCTGTCTGCAGTGAGGCTTCTGAGGCATTTTCTCAACTTAACCAGTACCAACCAACCATTGATGATGCCATTCTGGATGTCCTGGAACAGTTTGTTGTCTTGCTGCATGACAGATCGAGCACAGCTACAGGCGTTGATGAGGCTAGGTTAGAGATGTTTGCCAGAAAGCAGAGGTCATACCAGGCCATCCCTGCAAGTGTGAGAACTAGACACTATGATCAGTAACCTATCATGCTTATAGTGTACAATCATACCTGTTTTGATTAATAAACTTCACTTATTGAACAGACATTATTTTGTTTATTTTTTCTATAAATCATAGAAGGAAGCTCCAAACAAGCTTGAAACTACAATATTTGGCTTCAAGGTGGTCTAGAACATAGAATTTGACAGCAATATCATTGAAATCGGCCACGAGCATGCAATTCTATGATAAAAACAGCCAAATTTTAGGTCTGATGACGGTCATCTTGAAAAATGGCGGATATTTTGATATTTTACGTGGCCCGCGTACTTTTTCAAGGAGTACTCCCAGAGGAATATTTGTACCAAATTTGGTGCTTGTATCATCATATGAAAGATTGTTACAGTTATCTGCTTCACTATTAGTATATATAGACAACAACGAATTACCAGCCCTAGGGCAAGCAGCAGCACGGGCGAGGTCAAGGAGCCGCCCTCGATAAAGAATTGCCATCACACGTACAAATATGCCAACCAGCTAGCGCACGCGAACAGCCCAACGCTAGCCCATAGCACAGGGAATGAAACCCGAGCGGATACCACTGTCAAAGAAAGATCTGAAAAAAATGTTCCAGACCTTCGCAGCAGCTATTGTCTCCATACTCGGATTATAAATCGACAGAAAAACTCAGCGCCATGACGCAGGAAGTTATACACAAACTCACACCTCATCCCTCGACGCCCACACCTCATCCCTCGACGCCCACACCTCATCCCTCGATGCCCTCCCACCGACACCTCAGCGTCCCACACCCACCGTAACCCAGACCAGACCAACAGCCCACACCAGCACACTTCCTCCTCACGCAGCCCCAGGCGTCATCCCAGCAACAACAGCCATATAAAAAGAAAAAAAAGAGCCCTCGGACTGCCGACCGATACACAGGTCAGACCCAAATCAAAGGTCTTGCAATGGAACGTCAACGGCATCAGGAGCAAACACCACCAATTAATGGAAGACGCCCGCAAATACAACAGGGATGTCATCCTCCTGCAAGAAACGAGGCTCCCAGAAGGGATCAACATTAACTTTCAGGGATACAGATCCTACCACATACCTGCAGTGGAAGGACAAACCCAGGGCTGCTCCATCCTTATAAGCAACACTATAGCAAGAAAAAGGATCGATAACCCAATTCAATGCTGCGAAAGAGTGGAGGTAATGGGTGTTACCCTCCAGCTAGAGCTAGGGGAACTTCATAATTATCTATAAAATCTACAACGCTCCGGGGAGGACAGAGCTCGACGTAAGCGAGCTATTTGCAATCTGTGAGACCGAGAGGTTCTTCATTGGTGGAAACTTCAACGCCCACCATGAAATAAATGATCGGAGAGAACAAGCGAAATCGAAACATCCATCACCTTGCATAAATTATGACGGCAAGTATTCCACAAGCAGTCCTCCTCAACAACGGCGAGGTTAGCCCACATAGCTGAGGGGATACTTGATCTAGCCTTCGCTTCGTGTAACATCAGCCGAGGAGCCACGTGCAAGGTACATGGATATCTAGCCAGCGCCCATTTCGAAGTGGAAATCACCCTGAACTGTTGTAAGATCCCAAAACCCGTACAGCTACCATGATGGAACACCAAGAAAGCAGACTGGCTCCTATTCCAAACACACTTCAACACCACCTCAGCATCACACTGCAGGAGGATGACTCAATCAACAGCATAGAACAACGACTGGTCCACGCCTTCCACAACGCCGCAGACACAGCCATCCATCCCCTTTACCAGGTCTCCAAAGCAACATTTTAAAGACAGATGGTACAGTTCCTCAAAAGAGTCCATATACATTTGGGGCGGGGCAGGCCTTTCACTTTCTCATATCCTACCTTGTCCGCAAAAGTTCACTCAATCTCCTCTCGGAGACCCGCTTCTCCTCCTTCCCCCCTAAATTGCCACCCACACCTGTTTCACACCTTCCTGACCTGTCCGCTCCCCTGAGTCCTCTCCTACGCTGCCCCCACCAAAGCCTCCATCCGCCCTAAATACCCACTCCTGTTACATACCTATACCCACCCCCCCAACACACACAAACAAAGGAATATACGAATGATTCGACAAAACTTGACAAAATACGACAAAAGTCAACTCGGCTCACCATTTTCAACTCCCAATGGACACTGCTAAAACTGACAATGAAGCCATAAGGAACAAGATCCTGGGCATGTTTATGGCAGGCTCAACGCCAACAGAAATTGCCAGATCACTGGGAATTACGAGAGCCACTGTATACAAGTGGATTAAAAGAAATGCTGAGGTATAAGATAAGATACTTTGATCCTATCTAGACACTTTGCAAATACCAACGACAAGGTTATTGACTATACAAAGTGCCATCACGCCAGGATGAACCTGGTGGGAACCTGGTGGGATCGAACGCAGGTACGCTGCACGCGAGCCCACACCTATACCAACCGAGCCACGCTGACGGGATAATGCTGAGGTACGTAATGTGAAAGACCGCATGGGGCCTGGAGGACCAAGAAAAAAACATTGCTGATGAAGACAAAAGGGTTATACAAGAAATTAAGAATAATCCCTTCATGAAGACCCGGAAGTAAAACGTCGTCTTCAACTGGAAGTGACTCTCCAGACAATAAGAAATTGATTATATGAGGCGCGGCTACATAATCTTCCTGCAACAATGAAAGAGGCGCTGACTGACTCCCACAAGCAGAGGCGCCTTCAATTTCCTCAGCAATAAGCAGATGAGGGGTTCGACTTTTGGGGAAGGGTTATCTTCTCCGATGAGAAGACCTTCTCATCATCGACCCATGGGAAGGGGCGATGCTGGAGGCTCCCCAACACAAGGTAAGACATTTTTGTTTGGCTGCAATCAATATTATAATCTATCATCAATAAGTCGTGGTGCTTGTTTATATTGTTCACTTCGACTACTACTGCCTTCGAATAATCAGAGCATCTAGGATTTCACATAAGGCAAAAAAACAGGATAAGAAAAGGAAAGAGAAAAGGGGGCTGGTGGTCCCCATCTGGAAAGGGAAGGAGACCGTCAGGACTGCAACAATTACCGCAGTATTACATTGCTCAGCGTGCCAGGCAAGGTGCTCGCCCATCTATTGCTGACACGGACCCGCAGCCATCTACTGAAGCATCAGAGACCTCAGCAGTCTGGGTTCACGCCTGGTAAGTCAACAACGGACTGTATCCAAGCGCGTCGTGTCCGCCGACGGTGAAACGCCGACACGAGTTTTGATAGGGGATGCTTGCAGCCTATGTTGATCTCAAGAAGGCGTTTGACTTGGTGCATCGTGAGTCACTCTGGGATCTTCTGCGACTTCGCGGGATTCCTGCAAGGACTATTGGTTTGATGACTGGTCTGTACTCTAGGACTGAGAGTGCTGTGAAGTGTGGGGGAGGTGTATCCAGCTTCGTTCCTGTTAATACAGGAGTGAGGCAAGGGTGCGTCCTTGCCCCATTACTTTTCAACACTTGTATGGACTGGGTATAGGGCAAAGTTGTAGATCAAAGTGATTGTGGAGCATCCCTCGGAAACACCAAGGTCACTGATCTTGTTTTTGCAGTTTTGAGGTGTGGGGGACACCGGACAAAAGTACCATATTTTTTTTCTGGTTATCTATATTACTAAAACTTTAGATTTTGTGTAGGCCCCACGTGATAGGAGCAATAGGAGTTATGGGAAAATGCCTAATTTTAGGCGACGGACTAGTGGTGAAAATACTTCAACAGTATTATCATTATGTTACAAATAATGTTAACTAGACAACTTAATAATGACTAAAATGTCTTATTTATGCTCATTGCATCACACAGGGGTTGATTGTTGCACATATGAACCAGAGTTGTGTCATGATTAATTATGTATCTTGTTGAAGTTCAGTTTTCTTAAAAAGTAAGTGGATGGACAAATGTTCTGACACAGGGAGGGCTTGCCACATCAGGAACACAAGAGTCTTTCATCAATTGCTCACACATATCCAGGACGAGACATGCACACCAAGTATGTGCTGTTGCTCTGAAAAAACTTCAGAAGGAAGCATTTCTTGAAACACAGACCCCAGCAAGTGACGAAGCAGAAGAGGCATGGAGACACGAGATGATCAGAAAGAGCCCAACATTTCAGTACTGGGATACAATCCTAGTGTGAGGGAAGTGTATCCGTATCCAGCTTCTTTCCTGTTAATACAGGAGTGAGGCAAGGGTGCGTCCTTGCCCCATCACTTTTCAACACTTGTATGGACTTTGTATTGGGCAAAGTTGTAGATCAAAGTGATTGTGGAGCATCCCTCGGCAACACCAAGATCACTGATCTTGTTTTTGCCGATGATGCAGTACTCTTTGCTGAGTCGCTGGAGGTTATGGTGATGGCTCTCGAGGCGCTGCACGAGGAGGCAAAGCCTTTGGGACTTGAGGTCTCCTGGCTCAAGACCAGGTCCAGGTGTTTGGAGGCTTACTAAATGAAACAGTACAGTCTGTTCATGCGTGTGGCGAGGACATTGAGATCTTGGAAAGTTTTACATACCTTGGTAGCGCAGTCCATAATGATGGCGGGTCACGTCAAGTAGGACATCAAGAAGGAACGTCAAATCTTACGGCAGACTGGCATAGCCCAGGTGTTATGGAAGCGCTCAGCAGGAGTATTTGGCGTTGTCGGTACTAATGCAGGAGGACAACAATTCGGATCTTCAAGTCGCTTGTGATCTCTGTCTTACTCTATGGTTGTGAGAAATGGACACTAAATAGTGACTTGAAGAGGCGAATCGAAGCCTTTCGAAGGTAGCTTCTATCGAAGCGAATCGAAGGTAATAAGTGTCTTCGAAGAATCATGGGGTATCACTGGGATGATTACGCGTCAAACCAACGATTGCACCGTGATACTGAATCGAGGCCTATTAGCATAGTCCGTCAGCGCTAATTTCGGCTATATGGGCATGTGGCACGCTACCCTGAAACCGATCCTTCCCATCGGGTTGAATCTGTATGAGACAATCCGGCGTGGAGGAGGCCAAAGGGGCGCCCACAAGGCTCATGGCTGGGGCAGGTTGATGTTTCCTGTCGAGAGTTGCTTGGTATGGGAAGGAAGCCTGCATGGGAACTCACGCGTGGTAACTCCCGGGAATGGTGTCGTAGGGTGGGCGAGGCGACGCGCTCCCCGGCGTATACCCCTAATAAATGATTGATTGACTCTCTCTCTCTCTCTCTGTCTCTCTCTTTTCCCCACCATATTTTCCCTATTTTGTATTGCTTTGATATTGTAAGCCTTTTTTTTATTTAGTGCTTTGAAATGTGTGTGTGTGTGTGTGTGTGTGTGTGTGTGTGTGTGTGTGTGTGTGTGTGTGTGTGTGTGTGTGTGTGTGTGTGTGTGTATTTTACGCACCCGCGGTCTTGTTTACGAGCGCTGGATTCGCGATCGACAGCTGTAACCCTCCCGGAAAAAAGTTCAGAGACCGATTTATAGATAAGGGTGAGCCATAATGTACAATATTTTTTTTTTTTTACATGTATGACGAGGCAAACATCTTCAACGTCAGAAGTAGTGGCCACGTCACATGCAACGTGTGGGGATGGATCCACCTCTACGGCTTATGGGCTGTGACGCGCAACGCAACGAGGGAAGGTTCAACGCCGAAAAGTACTTAGAAGTCCTGGAGGAAGTTATGCTTCCCACGGTACGCGACATAGCCCTCCCGTACCCATAAAAAATACTGTTCATACAAGACAATTCCTATACGTATTTACACGGCTTGCATAGTGAGGAGATGGTTTCAAGATCATAGGGATGTAGAGCTTCTCCCTTGGCCAAGCAAGGCGTGTGATTTGAATCCAATTGAAAATGTTTGGGGCAATATTGTGAATTGCTGGGAGTAGGAGATGGAGAGGTCGTCCGCAAACCTGTTCGAGCACACCACACAGGAGTGGGAACGGTTGCGGGGGAGGCCGCAGATGATGTAATTATAATCATGTATAATTTGTATATTCATTGTCCTCAGTACCGCAACGGCTTCAAGGTGTGATAGAAAAGCGTGGTGGGTGGACTAAATATTGATTGATGATGCCAATAATGTTGTATATTTGTAAATATCTATAATTAAAGTTTTCTTTATTTTACATTATGTAATTCCTCATTGTGTGATTGAGTGTCAGAGAGAGAGAGAGAAAGAAAAAAACACGCACACATTACTACTGACACAGCATAACCCAAAGAGTAAATATAGTACTATAACGACCAAGTCAAAGAATACAATCATAAACTTAATAAAGCCAGAAATTTAAACAGAAGACACAACACGCAAACAACAAAAGAACTCCTCAAAGCAGCTATCAGAGTCGCTAGAGGAACGACGTCAAAACTATTATGACAGAGGCTAGAATGGTGCGCTTCCATGAACGTTCACACTACTCTAATTGAGCTGTGATGGAAGATCATAATTACACCAGGACAGACGAAGCAAGGAACTCCTAATCATCCAGACCCAGAAGGAGAAGCAGAAAATCTAATAACTTCGTATGTCAAAAGAAGTAGTTCAAGACAGCTCCCAGCAACGTCTCAAGACAGTTTGGCTAATGAAGAGGCCGACACAGGAGGAGGCAATCCGGCAAGCAAGTACACAAAACATACAAACTGACACTCCTTTTACACTCATAGAACTACAAAGAACACTGACACCACGCCCCGACACTGCCGCCGGAGCAGACATAATCAACTACTCCATAATACGAAATGTTGGGCTTCCAGCGCACGAGGAACTACTACGAGTCATCAAAGCCTCCTATGACATGGGTCAGCTGCCAAGAACATGGAAGGAGGCAACTATACACCCCATCCAAAACCGAAGGACCCAGGGAAAACGCGCCCCCATTTCACTGCTTAGCTGCCTCGGAAAAACAGCGGAGAAAATGTTCCTTAACAGGTTTCAATAGGTAATTCCAAAACCTCACTACAACATATACGCATATACCAAAGGTAGGGGCTCAAGGGACTTCCCGATACCTTGCCGGCCTCGATTAACTTTCAAACCGCATATCGCTGCCATCCAGGAAAGGACCAAGACTCGCCTCAGAGTTATGAGGTCCTCAACTAGAATAGAGGAAGAATCAGGATACAAATTCATTAGGACCTTCTACGTGCAGGCTATTAAGTCCATCATCGACTTCAGTGCCCCCATGCTCTCCACTGCAAACTCCCACCCACCTCAAGGTACTGGAAAAAATTCAGAACTAAGCACTGCGAATCATCCTGGATGCTCTAAGATGGGCAAAATTTTGCACCATGCAAGCGATAGCCCACCTAACAACAATATGCGACCGCATACACGCACTGAACACGGCTCTCCTCCACAAAGCCCTTACCCCTCCGAGAAATGGAGTTATTAGGGTCACAGAGGGTCACACAGTACCTGCTGGTATACATATGCTACGAAAGACGTACCCCTACCTCCAGACACTCTTGGCAGATTCCCAAGAATATGCATACACAGACTGAGACTTTCCATCTACCTGGTGGCTCTCAGCAAATAGACACTTGTTGCTACAAGAAGATACACTTTGTTCCCGTTGCGACCATTGACCTCGACCCTGCACGGTGTAAGAAGATATTTGACACAGTAAAGGTGCTCCCTGACTGCCAAGTGACCCTGAACCAGGAGTCTAATAACACCCTCCACGAAAACACCTTCGTTAGGATTAAGGTGAAGAGGCCAAATAAGTTGAAAGAACTGCATAAAAAGATACTAAGACCGGGAAAGTTGATTCAGTGTTTACAGGAACAACACTCATTTTAACATTCATGTGTCACTGGATATATCAGCCTTTACTCCACTGAGTTCTCTGCAAGTACAACTGTTTCCTGATCGACACTGTGCGATAGACTTGCCAGCAGATGGGACGCGAACACACCAGGAAGAACTCTTTACGAGTGTGGAGAATCTGAAAACCGCCTTATTTGATGAAGCTCCTGCGCCTGACCTTCTGCCTTCTGCCGGTCTGCTGTTTGTGCAGAATGTGGGGTAGCACAAGCTTTTCATAGCAGGAGGCCAAAATATACAGGCTATAGCCTAGCGGGAATGACATTATTTTGCTGGGAATGACATCATTTTGACGCAATCAGTTGATTGAAAAGTGTCCATGTAAATAGGCTTACTGACAGTCTATCACTGTATCACATTTAGGAAGACTCTGCAAGAGCTTCTTTAATCTTCAGAGTTTCGCCTGTTCCGGAGTTACTTTAATATGGATTGACCTATAGGGATACTAAGTACAGAATCATGGTAATGGAAATCATGGAGATATATGTATGGTCAGAGACAAATAATATAAGCCTTTACCCTACACATCTGTCTCTGTCTGTCATCTGTCTGGTAATATATAGGGACAATACGCTACATCTACTGGATCTAGATCAAGCTACAAGTGATCTAGGGATCTTCTTCATACTTGTCATACTAGTTGTGCAAGTTTAGAATCCCTGAGAATTTTTATGGCCCGAATTTTTGGCTGGCCCTAAGGCACATGCCTTGTCTGCCTAATGGTTAATCCGGCACTGCTTAAGCTATTGACGCCGAGAGGCTTCAGACACGTCTGCATCCGAAGAGGAGTGACTAAATGACTGAGTCATTGAATTGGCGCTCCGCTCTGCCGTGAGGTCTCTCCGGCTGTGGTGGATAGAGGCGTGCCGCTTCTCATAGGAAGTTATGAAATACCTCTCTGCCTTCCTCACAACTGCGTAGGAACAGATAATGAATGGCCAATGTATTGCCGTAGGAAGGTGGTTCGAATGCCCGGCCGCTTCACCCACTCTTTAATAATAATAATAATAATAATTTTATTCTCGCCCGGAGGCATACAGACAAAAAACAAAGCGATAAGAACAAGCCAAGGAGTAAACTTAAGTACTAGAGCAAAAACATAAAACAAGAACAAAGTACAGGCACATTAGGGGACATAGTATCAAAGTACATAGAAAAGCATACATGGACACCTGTGCTACCCCACATTCTGCACAAACAGCAGACCCAGCCACCGCTGTTGTATAGGTCCACATACATAGGCCGAGCTCTGCCTGTCAGAGGTGATGATGGAGTTCGTAGAGAGCTCCACCCTACTCCTTAAACTGAACACGGAGTGTCGACGGATCACATCCAGATTGTTTGTGGTATAAGACGGTTTGATAACCGGTCTGCATTCTGGGACTGAGAGTGCTGTGAAGTGTGGGGCAGGTGTATCCAGCTTCTTTCCTGTTAATACAGGAGTAAGGCAAGGGTGCGTCCTTGCCCCATCCCTTTTCAGCGCTTGTATGGACTGGGTATTGGACAAGGTTGTAGATCAAAGTGATTGTGGAGCATCCGTCGGCAACACCAAGATCACTGATCTTGTTTTTGCCGATGATGCAGTAATCTTTGCTGAGTCCCTGGAGGTCCTGGTGATGGCTGTCGAGGCGCTGCACGAGGAGGCAAAGCCTTTGGGACTTGAGGTCTCCTGGCTTAAGACCAAGGTCCAGGTGTTTGGAGACTTACTAGATGAAGCAGTACAGTCTGTTCATGCGTGCGGCGAGGACATTGAGATCTTGGAAAGTTTTACATACCTTGGTAGCGCAGTCCATAACGACGGCGGGTCACGTCAAGAAGTCTTACGGCGGATTGCCATAGCCCACGGTACTATGGACTCGCTCAGCGGGAGTATTTGGCGTTGTCGGTACCTGTGCAGGAGGACAAAGGTCCGGATCTTCAAGTCGCTTGTGATCCCTGTCTTACTATATGGTTGTGAGACATGGACACTAAATAATGACTTGAAGAGACGAATCAATGCCTTTGGTAATAAGTGTCTTCGCAGAATCATGGGGTATCGCTGGGATGATTACGTGTCAAATCCGCGATTGCACCGTGAGACTGAATTGAGGCCTATTACCTGCATAGTCCGTCAACGCCAACTTCGGCTATATGAGCATGTGGCACGCTACCCTGAAACCGATCCTTCCCATCGGGTTGTATCTGTAAGAGACAATCCGGCGTGGAGGAGGCCAAGGGGGTGCCCACAAGGCTCGTGGCTGGCTGGGGCAAGTTGATGTTTCTTGTCGAGAGCTGCTTGGTATGGGAAAGGAGCCTACATGGAGAATCGCGCGTGGTGACCCCCGGGAGTGGCGTCGTAGGGTTGGCGAGGCGACGCGCCCCCCGGCGTATGCCCCCAATGATTGAATGATATGAAAAGCAGTTTATTGTTGCTTACAATGCAAGCATTAGGTCAGTTTATCCAAAAATCACATGGTATTTTAGTTGTTAAGCCCAAAAATAGGCTAGTATATTGTTAAAAGTCTTATAACCTATCAATATAGGCTAGTTATATTGACTGTGCTAAGACAGTTCTGACTACAAACTGTGCATCAGCTTAGGCACTGCCCATTTTCGGATCTTGAATGACAGTTATCCAGAAACGAAGCGCGAATACTCTGGGGTGAATGGGCTTTCTTAATGCCAGTGCCTTCAAACTGGTTTTTCCAAGTGGTAGGGTAGCTGATCGTGATTGTCTTGTTTATTCTCCTGCCAAAGCTTGCGTTTTCTGTTTTCCATGCACTCTGTTTTCCTCTGACAGAAGTGCACAGCTTTCTGGCTCGGGATATACTGATTGGAAGAATATGGCTCAGTACTTGAAGGCCCATTAAATCAGCCCAAAGCACATATAATCAATTCTAAAATGTTGTCCGTAGAGTGCTGATGCCGGTCGAGTTGATAAGCACTCTAGGGAGGCGGTAATAGAGTGGTTAGCGTGTCCGAGTGGCGTTCTCGGTGACCCTAGTTCGATCCCGAGTGAGAACCGTAAATCCACTTAAAATTTGTCTGCACCGTCCCGTGGCCTAAGAACACCCACATGCTGCCCATTAACTCTACCTTCGATTACGAATGCATCGGAGGACACAGGGGGGCGGCATGAGCCTCTAATCACTGACGTCACTATAAAAATCCTGCCGGCGCCACCACAGGCGAGGACCAACCACCACAGCCCTCAAGTGTGCATCCAGGGTCTGCCATCCCACCCCTTGGTCACTGCTTACAGTCGCTATAGGCAAAAATGTAAAAAAATAAAAAATAAAAATAATGCATTAAAAAATGCTGGAGCAGCGCAGCTATTAGAAAAATGTGTTGACACGTTGTGTTGCCACAAATACTTTTCTTTGCAAGGGGGTTCAGTCGTTTCGAGGTAGTAACAAAATTGTTAGCTCCAGCAGCAATGGTAATTACTTGGACATTTTGGAGTTGATTGGCCAGTTTGATCCGTTTTTGTCCCAGCACATCCATTACCATGCCAATCGGGGTTGCGGTCACATGTCTTATTTGTCAAAACAATCTTCGAAGAATCAATTGCTATGATGGGCAAGCAAGTACATGGTCACATCAAGGATGAAATTCCGAAGTCGCAGTATTTCTCCGTTTCAGTGGACTTCACACCAGACATTGCCCGGACCAGCTCACTATCATTCTCCGCTACGTCAACATGACAGATCACAAGCCTGTCGAGCGTTTCCTCGCGTTCATTAGTATCTCTAGTCATACCGGTCAGAATCCTGCTGATACTCTTCTCAAGTATTTGAAGGACCATGACATCGACTTTGACAATTGCCGCAGTCAGACGTATGTCAATGCTAGTAATATGTCGGGCAAGTACAATGGTATGCAGCAAATTTTGAAGAACAGGAACAGTTTGGTTGATAACATTCCCTGTGCAGGTGCAGCTTTAACCTAGTTGGTCAGTCCGCGGTGAATTGTTGCATTGAAGCAGTTTCTTTTTTGGGTTCTTGCAGGGCCTGTATGCGTTCTTTGTGGCATCCACATATCATTGGGGTGTTCTGCAGACCCATGTGGAACAGCAACCAGGGTGCCTTGTTCTGAAACACCCATCAGATACCCGGTGGTCTGCCCGAGCTGATGCCACTAAAGCTCTGTTCCGTGGTGACCGCCAGTTCCAGAGTGCGCTATAGAAGAGATCTCTGCAGATGAAATCAGAACAGGGAGACACGAAATGAGGCAGATTCTTTGGCAGAAAAGATGGGCACCATAGAAGTTGCCCTGATGTGTGAGCTTTGGAATTATATTTATATTTTCTCAACTGCTGCAGCAAGTTATTGCAAAGTGCCACCATAGAATTAACACCGACTATTGGTCTGCTGAAGAGTTTGAATGAGTTTTTACATGCGCGCAGAGAACATTTTGATTTCTATGAGCAACAAGCATGTGATCGTTGCGGCAACAGCACTTACAAATCCGAAAGTCGGCGAATTCCAAAGCGTAAAAAGCGTATCAATGATGGGCATGCTACTGATGCCACAAAAGGGATGACGGGCCAACACAAATTCAAAATTAATATTACTAAAAAAGTGTTATGTCATCATTGACCAACTGCGAAGTGCATTGCAGAAACGCATAGAGGCGTATTCTGTAGTGGTGCAGCGGTTTGGCGTTCTGACAGAGTTTGACTATGACGGACGGATATCAACACTGCTATTACAGGGCTTGTCAGTGTGTATCACAAGGATCTGAATACTGATTTTGCGTCAAAGTTAATTTGCTGGTATAGAGACCAACTGCCTTCAAGTTCCCCTTCAACAGGGTGTGCAGTGTGCACAGCATATGTTTGTGCTGCTGCACAACACTGGAGTTCATGCAGCCTTTCCAAACACTGAAGTAGCTCTCCGAATATATTTAACACTGATGGCCACCAATTGTTCAGGAGAACGCTCATTTTCGCAGGCCAAAAGAATCAAAGATGTGAAGCGTTCTACCATTTATTAACAGCGTCTTGGTGCGTTGGCCCTTTTGTGCATTGTAAGTGATTTGCTCCGAGAACTGGACTTCAGTTCCGTTATTGAAGAGTTTGCAGTTGTAAAACCACGCAAGGTTACAATCTATGGTCTAGTAAACTGTAAAGCAAAGTGCCAAATCTGTACGAGTTTTGTCATGCATGTATTAATACACTGCAAATTGTATAGAGGGATTAAATATCCTCTTTTTTTCACATCAAATATTTGTATTTTTTTGTATTAAATATTTTGTTCTTGAATCAGTTCATCTATCTTTTGTCTGAGGTCTATTTCCATGAGCCCGAGATCTAATTTAAATTGTTCAGGCCATTCTCTAAAATTTCAAAATGTGCCTTAGGGCCAGCCGAGGCTTAATCCGGCACTGAACGTAAGTAATAGTAATAAATGTCCAGCATTTAGTTATTGTATTGACCAACGGAGGGTTGTTGAAATGCGCAGTTTCAGCATGGGTAACAAAAAAATCGTCGACAACATATTTTTAGTGGGGGGAGAGGGGGGACTTCTAAGACTATAGTAGTGGTCGCCCATAGATCTTTTAACTCTCCCCTAAACAATTTTGGGTACCTGAGGAATTTGGT
>JACEEZ010019957.1:270509-325509 GCA_016584305.1 Chionoecetes opilio | reverse complement strand
GGCCGGCGAAAGATGAAGGTTTGCTTCAGGTGATTTGACCCCTTTTATGAGGTTTCTCCAAGTGGTTTTACACTTTGAAGCAGCTTGCCTTCGTGGTTGGGAGTCCCCTAAGTTGGTATGTCAAGACGCAGACTTAGAGTCCTCCTTTACCTCTTCAGCCAACTCTAGGGGAAACAAATTATTTACTGTCCGCACACATCGTTGTCCCCTCACTTGTAACTCAACTGGCCTCACAATCCCCTTTCCATCAGTATGCAATTTTGCTATTTTTCCTAGAGGCCATTGCGAACGAGGCATATCTCCCCTAAGGATTACTATATCTCCCACTTTTAACTGACTTTGATTTTCTGGTTGTTGATCCCCATAAAACTTTTTCCTGAGACTCAGTAAATAATCTGCACTCCAATGTTCATCCCATGACCTTAAAATTTTACTTAAGGTGTGATAACCTTCCCGGAAATGTTGAGCCGATGTGGTATAACCAGTCGTCCACTAGGATAATGCGTCTACATTCCAATCTGCGCATGCGCCAGAGGACTGGGCTCTCGTGTCGAGCGAAACCATAGCAGCGCGCTAGATGTATGATAATTCCTTTTCATTTCATCCATCCTGCCGCGTGGAGAGGTAAGAGCTTCCCATGTCGTGCCTCACCCCATGGCCGGAGTCGCATAGACTCGAGCACCTTATCTCACACACCCCCAGCCTTTCCTTACTTATTTATCACAAAGTATACTGCTTTATAAGCTATTAACCAGGACGTGTGCGGTACTGTGGTTGCTGGAGGAGACAGGAGAGAAGAGATTGCCGTATAAATGCCCTGTCACGCGCAGATGGAAGATAGACATACTTGGACACCTCGTCCTGCCACATGGTATAAACGAGGCGTCCAAGTATAATGATGTGTCTACCTTCCATCTGCGCATGCGCCAGAGGACTATGTTTCTTTTTCATTTCATCCATCCTGCCGCGTGGAGAGGTAAGAGGATCCCAGGTCGTGCCTCACCCCAACCTTGCCTCACCCCAGCACCTTACCCCCCCCCCCTGCCCTGCTTTTCCTTACTTATTTACCACAAAATACTGCTTTATAAGCTATTAACCAGGACGTGTGAGGTACTGTGGTTGCTGGAGGTAACTACTGGAGGAGTCAGGAGAGAAGAGATTGCCGTATAATGGCCCTGTCACGCGATGCCTTTTTTCACCCAGGGCGGTGATCAGGCGAGGGGTGGGTACACGGAGTGACATATGAGGCGCGCGTGTCTTGTCAAAACCCCGGGGATATTCGGGGGAAAAGTTTACTTTCCAGAGTAATTTCCCTCTTATCAAAAACGTTTATCAACATAAAAGATACACTGTTATCTTCGGAAATGTTTGTTCTTTATTCCATTCGTGCCCGGTATGGGTATGTAAACAAAAATGAGAGCGGTAACTCTTGCAATTTGTATTTATTTTACACTTTGTTACCCTCTATCTCAGTTAATTATTGACGGAATGTTCATTTTTACTGGGCATATCATTGACATTATCCACTATATATGTGCAAAGAATGAGCTCTGAGTGGGCCATAGTTTCACCGTGTCACCAGCGCCGCGGCCGTGTCACCGTTACAATAACTTCAACATGGATATTATTAGTAATGCCTTAAATATATAATTATAGTAGTACATATCTATCGACAAAGCAAACAGTGGTTCCTGGATTCGAACCCTGGGTCTGATATAGATGGTTGATTGATAGGTATAGGTGTGTTTTATACTTGTTGTTTTGGTGGTGGTAGGAGTGCTTCTGTATCTACTACTACTGGTACTACTGTAGCGGTTATCCCCTACAAACCGCTAGGAGGGGAGTTTGTAGCAGTCTCTCCTACAAACTACATTCTCTCTTACACTGCTCCACAAGAGAAAACGTGTGGTTGTAGCCCCAACTATTATAACTTTTATTTTTATTAATGTTCATTATTCATGTATAATTTCATACCCTTTATTTTATGTTTTCTAATGTAACTATAATTAACCAACATGTAACTCACCATCTCAACATTCACCCCTTACTCAGCGCGCACTGCATTAGCGCGCTGACCTTAATCCAATGTAATATTTATTGTTCAAATCTGTTTTTTCATTTATATGTTGATGTTAGTCGCCCTCAAGGTCACCCGCCTAGCCAGCTACCTGCACCTGCAGTGCCTGAAGTGCCAGCGACAGCGACAGCGACAGCGAGAGCCGAGGGACGTCGCACTGCCTCATGCCACCGCTACGACAACGTCCCAGTCAGCGAGGAGACACGTGCAATTGCTGATTGCATTATCGTCCGCATGATGCACGTTATGAGGAGGCTCCTCCGCCGCACGGAAGCTCGCCCCTGCCACCGAGGAGGAAGTTGACACGCTCCTCCTCGAGGAGATGGAATCAGCCATCAATGTCGGCGGCCGTCAGTCACGACCACCACAGAGGGATCCAGGCCAGCATTCCCTCCTCCCAGCAGACAACCTTCGTCCACGCGGACCACGCTGACAACGACACCCCCCATGCGGCGCCGCCGGCTGCCGCCCCCAGGCTCAAGGTGCTGCAGTGGAATGCTCAGGGCCTCCGCCCCAAGAAACATCAGGTGCTGCAGGCCATCTTCGAGGAGGACTTTGACGTGGTTCTCCTACAGGAGACGCTCACACCTGCTGACTTCAAGTGGCGCATTGCGGGCTACAGTCTCCACTCACTCCCTGCCACTGAGGGCACCCGTGGCTGCGTGACGCTGGTGAGGAGCGCCATCTCCCACCGCAGAATCACCGACCCGGTGCACTGTGGTGATGGCGTGGAGGCCTTGGCGGTGGAGCTGCACGTGGGAGGACTCGAGCTCACTGTGTACAGCCTGTACAGGAGCCAGCGACACCAACTGGAGGCAGGGGAGCTGCTCACCATGGCATCGCACACCAGCCTCCTCGTGGCGGGCGATTTTAACGCCCACCACCCCATCCTGCAGTCAGTGTCGGCAACCAACCTGACGGGTCGTCACCTAGCAGTGTTGCTCGAGGAGGTCCCTCACATCCATCTCCTCAACACCGGGGAGCCCACCCATGTCCGGGGGGTGCGACTGGACCTCACCTTGGTGTCGGGTGAACTGACGGCCGGCGCATCGTGGCAGGTGCACCCCACGCTCACCAGTGATCCACTACGCCACCCTCACCACCCTCACAGCGGCGCCGCCGATCCCGCCACGCCCTCCGCCGCGATGGAACATCAAGAGGGCGGACTGGGGCAAGTTTCAAACTTCCCTTGACGAGTGGTGGGTCACTTATGAGCCACCCGGCGACCTTCACCAACAGGAGAGGGACCTCACGGCAGCCCTTCAGAGGGCAGTCGACGCAGCCATTCCTAAGTGCTCTCCGGGGCGCCGCCACCGCCCCGACTGGTGGTTCTACAACGAGGACGTCAGGGAGCACAACCACCGAGTCAACCTGCACAGAAAGCTGTACAAACGACAGCCCAACCCCACCAACCTGCGGCTGTTGCAGGATGTGGTGTCTCGCGCTCGACAGGTGTCTCAACGGGCCAGGGAGGCCAAGTGGTTGGAGTGGTGCGCCTCTTTCAACCAGCACACCTCCCTCGGCCAGCTGTGGAGGAATGTCAGGACGGCTTCCGGTGCCGCCCCGCCCCGACCAGCCGCCCACCCACACCCACACCGAGAGGCGGAGAGGCTCATCGGCGTGTTCACCGCGAGAGGCTCCAGCGCCCAACTTCCTCCTCGCACACGCCACCTCCAGCAACAGCTTCGACAACACCGCGTCGAGGCTGTCAGGGAGGCGCGGGGGGAACCTGACGTGGCGGACCACCTCTTCACTCGCCAGGAACTGTCGTCGGCGAGGAAAAAAGGGCGCGACACAGCTGCAGGGACGGACGGCGTGACATACTCCATGCTGGCTCATGCCGGGCCTGCCGGGGACGCCGCGCTGCTCGCCACGCTCAACGCGTCTTGGCTGGCAGGTCACCTGCCACCGGCGTGGAAGGAGGCCGATATTCAGCCCATCCCCAAGCCCAGGGAGCCCACCAAGCTCAGGCCTATCTCCCTCATCAGCTGCACGGCTAAAACAGCCGAGAGAATGGTGCTCTCGCGACTGCAGTGGCGCGTGGGAGCCCTCCACCCTCACGTGTTTGGCTTCACCCGCGGCGTGGGCACAGCTGACAGCCTCCTCACCCTGCTGACTCAGGCCAACAACTGCCCCACAGTCACAGTCTTCCTCGACCTTGAGAAAGCGTTCGAGCTGGCCAGTCCTCAAGCTATTCTCGCCACCCTCGCGAGGAAGGGGATCCGGGGAAGACTGCTCGCCTGGCTCGAGGACTACCTCCAGCACCGTCGGGCCAGAGTCAAGTGTCCCATAAAGGGCACACAAATGCCCGCTATGGAGGACTGGTGACCGGGCATTCCCCAGTCGGCTATCCCCAGCCCGTCCGTTCAACCTCGATGGCGGACTGGTCGCACGGCCTTTGAAGCCAGCGGCCGACCTCTGCTAGCACGCCAGTGAGGACGGGGCCTCGTTGTCACCGGCGCAGGGAAGACGCACGGCGCCTGACTTCATCACCAACCAGCGTCAGCTGCGCGTCCAGAGCATCGGCCTGGCCTGGACGGACTCCTACCTGTACCTTGGGGTGTGGCTCGACAGGCGGCTGTCATTCACGGCGCAGCTTGACTACCTGAGGGAAAGGACACAGGCCAGGCTGAACGTGATGAGGGCCATGACGCGGCTTAACGCCGGTGCCACCTTCTCTGTCCTCCGCCTGTACTACGTGCAGGCGGTGCGCTCCCTGGTGGATTATTGCGCCCCTGTACTCATCGCGCTCTACCCCAGTCAGCAGGAGCGGCTCGAGGTGCTCCAGAACAACGCCATGAGGACCATGCTGGGGGCTCCGAGATGGTCCAGCGCCTGCGTAATGCAGAGCGAGACCAGATTGGTGCCCCTCGCCACCAGGGTGCAGTGCATCATGGCCTGTCGCGTGGCCAGAGTCTTCCGCCGCGACGTGGAGGGCGTGGCGCAGAGGAGACTCAGGCTGGCCATGACGCAGGGCATCGAGTACCTGCGCGGCAACACGTGGCTCATTAACACCTCGCTAGCCACCCACAGCCTCATTCACGCGGAGATCACCGGACCGTGGCGGGAGGCCGCTGTCCCCGCCCCCACCTACTATGCCCCGCCCCCGTGGGGGCCCCCCGCCGCAGAGTTCACCGCCACGCTGTTGCCTGCGTGCAAAGCCATGTGCACCACCCGGGAGCTGCGGCAGCACACGCTGATAGCCATGGCCCAGGTCGTCGAGCGGGACAGCCGCGTATACTTCACTGACGGCTCGGTCGACCCGGATAGTGGCAGAACAGGCGCCGCGTTCGTCACGGGTGGGACAGAGATGTCTTGGCGGACGTCTGACAACTGCTCCACCCTCCAGACTGAGCTGGTGGCCATCCAGCACGCCCTCGAACATGCCCTGCACCGCCGGGAGGCAACCGTGGTAATACACACCGACTCCTGGACGGGGCTGCAGGCCCTCCAACAGCCGCATCCCAAGGACAACGTGAGGCTCATCACCACCATCCTGGGCAGCCTACAGAGCCTTGGCGCGCAGGGAAGGCGTGTCAGGCTCAACTGGATCCCCAGCCACGTAGGGTCCGAGGTAACGAGGCGGCGGACGTGGCCGCCAAGCGAGCCGCCAGCGGCCCCAGCGTCACCATGCACGTGCCTCCCAGATTACAGCAGCTCAAGGCACAGGCGAGGCGGGCCGCAGCACACCGCGCTCACCAGACACACCGAGAGCTGGAGACCAGGAAGAGGCAGGCGGCCTGGTACGCTGCAGCCACTGATTACCACCCACTGGACGCCACCCAGCAACAACCCAGGGCAGATGGCGCACTACTGCAGCGTGTGCGTCTGGGCTACTGCACCAGGGAGGAGCTGCAGGAGGACTTCGAGGGGCAAGAGTGCGATCACTGAGAGAAGCACACCCGTCGCCCACTGGTGCACTACCTCCTGTCCTGCCCCGCCACCGCCCCCCTGAGGCCCGGCCCGGCCCCCGCCGCCCAGCCTGCAGGTGGGGGGCTGCTGAGTGGGCGTGAAGGCAGGGCCGCCCTCATGGTCCGCCACACCCCGAGAGACGTGATGCTGAGGGTGCTGCGAGCAACGCCCCCTCCCCGCTGACACATCACGTACCCACACCCCGCCGCCCCCGCTGACCAGTGACGCAGGTGACTCACCATCACCACGCCTCCACGCGCCCCTCCCGTAGCCTGACCGGATAATCTCCTCACTGCCGGGCTGATGCCCGCTTTGTACCTTTTTTGCTACTGGATATGTATTTCTGTACATGCTTGTATTGTATTTATATGTCCTGTATGTTGATTGTACAATAAACCTTTACAAATCAAAAATTTTAAATTAACCTTCCCACTGGAATCTGAGTTTCTCTCTCCAGTGTGACCAACTAGCAATTATACACCCGGTCACCAACAATTGGTGACCCTCGGAGTGTAGCTATGTAGTCTTTAGGTGGCTTTGACATGTGCTATACAAGAGCACAATTCTCCTAGTGAAAGGACCTGGGCAGGAACCCAGCAACAAAGGTAGTTGCGCCAGCAACGACCATCTCTCCGAACTTCTTTTCCTAACGACGAAAGCTACAAAGTCTCCCTTTTCGGTCGTTGACGCGTCGGAAGGCGCTGACTGGCTAAGGCGAGTAATGACGTCATCAAGCGCGTCATCAGTCACCAGCCAATGACAAACAGTTTTTAAAACTTCTCGACCAATCACAAGTCAGCGAGACATATTTCCGGGCAAGAATGGCATGCCAGACTGCCTCTCCCCGCCTTCTTTCCCCGTCATCTCAAACTAATTCTCGTTTTATTCGGAATGCTTGCGTTTTAAGGAGTTTTAATGTATCAGATAGTAAGATGTATAAGTAAGGAGCCTGTGTTGCTAGTGTTTTGGTGGTAGAAGGTGTGTGTGTGGGTTGAAATAGTGAATATTTGTGATATGGGGAGGCCCCGCGGCAAGGCCTCTCCGTCACTCTGCCCCGCCATCAGTCACCTCATCATAACATCTTTAAATCACCCTTATTTAAGGTGACACACGGTGCTACATTGATTTAGATAATGACAAGTATATATAACATCTCACCATAATCCCTAAGTTGTATAATAACGAGTAATAAGACGTTTAATCCTGCCTAAACCTACAGTGGCGGAGGAGCTGGCGGCTCCAGCCGCCACACTCAAATGTTTTGAGTAAAAACCCGCAGTTATCCGCCTCACCTGTGCCTTCCTGAAGAAGACAGTCAGCTCCCACGCCTGTGATAGCACCATAGGATATCTATCACCAGGGATCATAGGATTCCTCAAGGGGTTCTCGCTCCCCTACTAAATATTACCAAAGACATCTATCTCCTTTGGTGAAGTTGGTGTTGATATCCACCTCATGGGCTTCATCATGCCGCTGCTGCTGCTGCCGAAGGCCGCGCTGCCAAACGTAGATGAGTCCCTTGCTTGTATTTCATCTCTTTACTCATATATATGAACAATATCCATCCAAATGCAATCATATGTCTACATTCACCTATAAAAAAGATATTTCATAGCATACCAAGCAATAATGAGCATGTCTGGAGACTTCCGACCTCTGCTAATACCGGTCGAGAGCAGTCGTTGGCCAGTGTGCACGTTAACGACGAAACTGACGAATTTTCCGCGCTGTGGGTTCCGTCGTTGGACTAACGACCAAAAAAAGGTCTTTAAGCGTTTTGTGGCTTCTGGCCCTTGGGTTTTGGGGACTCATTGCCCAAACCCCAAACAAGGCAAAAAAGCTTGGGCCTCCACATGGGGTTCGCTTCGCTGATCTTAGGTTGGGGAAAAAAAAAATACATTATTGTGTGTACGCCCCCTAAAAGGTTATCTCCTCCCTACCCGGCCCCTTCTGTGCCCCTCTTGACCCTTCTTGCGTCTCGGCAGGGCCTTATCGCGTTCTGCGGGGCCCCTCTCCCTCAGACCCTTACTGCGTCTTCACCGGCCTGATGCGCACTCTGCGGGGGCACCTGCCCCCTCTGACGCCTTACTGCGCCTCACGGCCCATCCCCATTCTGCCGGCCTCGAAACCTCTGAGCCTTCCTGCGTCCTCAGCAGGGCCCTCATGCGCGTTCTGCGGGGCCCTGGCCCTCAGCGCGGTTTCCCGCGTCCTCAGTAAAAACCCTACCCCTCAGCCCCGCGGGTTAGAGAATTACTCCACGGTCGCCACTCACCGCCCTGTGGATTATCACCCCTGTGGAACTCATGTTGGGATTATCCACCCCCCTGTGGATACTCCCGCCCGGGGATTACTCATCGCCCGTGGATTATCTCCAGGGAAAAAACTGCCACGGGGGGAACCGGGCACGGCGGCAACACTGGCAGGCGGAAACCCGGGCCCAGGCGGCAAACAGCCAGCCCGCAGACTGCCACGGCGGAAAACACTCCCCACGCCCGCAACACCCCATGGCGGCAACACTCCCACGCCCCGCAACATGCCATGGGGCAACACTGCCACGCCCGAACACTCCCAGGCGGCAACACTGGCACCCCCAACATGCCACCCCCGCAACTCCCAGGGCTGCAACACTGCCACCCCCGCAAACTGCTCCCCGTAACACTGCCACAGCTGCAACACTGCCACGGTGCAAAATCTATGCCCGTAAAACAACGTACATCGAGACCACAGGACCCCAGTCCACCCCAAAGGGCCCCGTCGCTTAGCTCCAGAACCCTACCGTAAAACCCAAGGGAGCCGAGTTTGATGGCCCCAAGGTATTTTGCCCCCCGTGGGCACCAGCCCCCAGTCACCCACCCCCTCCACGTAACCCAGCCCTCCACGTCAACCCCGGGCCACACTGTAACTCCCAGCAGCACGCTCCACCACCAACTCTTTCCTCCCCCTCCATGGGAGGGGAGTTTGTAGGGGTTTATCCCCTACAAACCCGCTGGATCGGGTTTGTAGAGTCTCTCCAAAAAACTACATTCCCCCTTTACCTGCCCCAAAAAGACAAAACGGTGTGGCACCCCCCAAATTATAATTTTTATTTTTTTAATGTTCATTATTTTAAAATTTTCATCCCCTTATTTATTTTTTCAATTTAACATAATTAACAACATGTAACTCACCATCTCAACATTCACCCCTTTCCACGCGACTGCATTAGCCGCTGACCTTTAAAAAAATGTAATATTATTGTTAAATCTGTTTTTTCATTTAATGTTGATGTTTTTTAAATTAAAAAAAATTTCCTTTTCCCCTGGGAATGAGGGGTTTTTCTTCCCCGTGTGACCAACTAGTTATCATCACTCCCCAACCCCCAACATAATACTATTACACTCTATACTTTTTTTAATTTTTTATTCATTCCGCATAACACCTGAATCGCTTCCTGAGGGGGGAAGATAGAGGGGAGGAGGGGGAAAAAAGAGGAAGGGGAGGGGGGAATTTCATGAAAGAAAAATGAAAAAAATAGAGGTCGGGAAAAAGGAGATAAAAAAAGGGGGGAAAAAAGATCATGAATAAAATGTCAGGGAAAAAAATATGAGAAAAACCAGGAGAAATAAAAGTTGTTTGTGAGAGAGATAAAAAAAAAAAATAGAGATAAGAAGAGGAAAAGGATGGGGAGGGGACAAAACCCATAGTGAGAAAAGGGGAATTATGAGATTGTTTCGATCAAGGGAAGAAAGAGAAAAGATAATGAGAAACGTATAGAAAATGAAAATTTTAAAAATAAAGAAAAATTTAGGAAAAGGAAAATTTTGAAATAGGAGGGAAAGAAAGGGAAAAAAAATAAATAATTTCCCTTTAGTTCAGAAAAAAAATTTTCTCTCTCTCTCTCTCTCTTCCTCTCTCTCCTCTCCTCTCTCTCCCTCTTTTCTCTCTTCTCTCTCTCTCCTCTCCTCCTCTCTCCCCTCTCACATATCTTTTGAACTTTTGGAAAATTTGTTAGTTTATTTTCACTTTTTTTTTTTTGTTTCCATTTCAAATCGTTTATTTTTCCTATAATTCATCGTATCATTAAGATTTGGAAAGGTTAATAATAATATAATAATAATAATAATATAATAATAATAATAATAATAATAAATAATAATACATAATATCATCATCGTATAGCCATGAAGCCGGGCCAGATATCGGTACCACCTGGGCGTGAGCTAAACAACGAATGTAATAAAATTGGTTATAGCGATAGTGACTGTAAAAATAAGCTATGATAGGGCCTTCCGCACGGGGAGCTTAGTCTGGATTTTTTGATGCAATGGGGGTTGCTACCCATAAAAAAGATTTTCAGCGTGACGCTCGGGGGTTTTCTCATTCTTTAAAATCAAATCACACGACGTTGCGAAACGTTGAGACACCTATGTAGAATTTGATTCTTACCAGAGTTGTACCTAGGTATTTTCAAATTTCCCATATTTTGGGATTTACCTAAAAAAAATTAATTTTGGGTATTCCCAAAATTAGGAATAAATCCCTAAAATATGGGAGAAATGAAAAAATATAATCTAACAGCTCTGTAAAGCTATTTGATCTCATACAAGAGTATTCCGATGATATTTCAAGTTTCCCCATATTAGGGATTATGTTCATATTTGGTGATTTTTTTGTGATATTTTGGGGATATTAATTATTGGACAGGAGCAAAAATATGTAGAATGGTTTCCATGTAATGTGTTGTTTGTTTCGGTATGTAATGTTAATGGTGAATTTTTTTGCAGGTGTGTGCCTGACTGTCTGACGGCATTATGCACCCATCAGCGAGGGAAGAGAGCACGGATCGACTGTATCATCCACTGCTCTGATGATGGACCGCGATGCTCTGGTCTACCACAGGATTGGACTCTGGAAACACATTGCTCAGGGCTGCTCTGCGAGATCAGGCATCATGATCCAGTCCTGGAAGCAGCCAAGGCCTTGAAGAAGAGGAATACCACACAGAACATTATCACCGTAATTGTCGTAGTCTCTTTACAATGGAAAGAAGCACTGGATTCATCCTTGCCAAGGGTGTCAAGATAGAATCAGCAAGCGTCGACCCCAGGAGGGGGCATCAAGGGATGCCCCAGTACTAGCAGGGTGTATGCCAAAGTATGTCGTCTTCTGCGAGAAGTTCAAGCAAGTAATGAAGCAGCAAAGGACAAGGGGAGCACTCATCCAGTGTGTGGGAGCTACGAGCAGATGAGAAGATCCGCAGAGCAGCAACAAGGAAAAACTCAACCAGCAGAATCCTTGGTTACTAGGCAGAGACCTTGTTGCTGCAGAGGGTCACTACCACAATTCGTGATACATAACTTCTGCACAAAAGATGATTCCCCAGCGGCCGCCAGGGTCTGGTGCAGGTGAAATCAGGAAGAAAGCGAGGGAGCCGCTACGAAGAGGCTGATGATAGAAGCCCTCGATGGAACTCTTCTGTATATAAGGGACCCTGAATTATCCCCAACCCAGAGGGTCTGCCTATGATAAAACCTCACATCTAGGCTGAGAGATCCATGATGTCCTGTGGAGTATCCACCTGAACCAGTCGACAAAAAACATGTCGCCGAAAGATTGAAACGAGGGGGAATCCACTACGCTTTGTCCCAGATAGAAAGGAAAGCTACTAATCTATCACGCAGCTCTCATGGACGACCTTGCCCGACAAGCACACAAATGACAAAAGATCTGCAAGAAGCAGAGCAGGCTACTTGAAGATATCTGAACCAAAGCAGGAATGCAGCGAGCAGGAATGAGATCAAAAGCAGATGTGAGTCAGCATGGCATCCCGAATACAGATCAGAATGTTATTCCTGCAGCAGTCACTAAATCCTGCACACCCTGCTGACAGGAGAGTGTGAGTGTCAAACTCTCGAAAGACCATCGACCAGGCCAGCGAACCATCGAAGAGACGATCAACAAAGACCAGACACCAGGGGGCACAAAAGGCTTCAGCCTGAAAGGTGGAAGCTGTCGCAGGTACTACATGACATGGCGTATTCGCAGCAGATACTTGAGGCACTCAGGGCCGGTACGTAGCAAAAGTTATATGACTTCAGCCACCCAGGACCTATCAGATGCCCAGATAGAAGAGATGAGGCCGATTCCAATCTTATTCAACGATGGAGGACCAGCTGGTGAACCCCTTCAACGCGAGCAAGGAGGACGGATCTTGTCAGTTTGTCAACTGCGAATACAGCACCACCTAGAAGTTGCAAAGACCTTCTTCTAGGGGCACAGAAATAGGAGAGGTATGCATATTCAAGCCTTCAAGGAAGAGCGCCTGGAGACCGATACGCCAACTATACAGTTCATGACACGAGCACGAAGGACGAAACTGAGAACGTTCACTAACATCAGAATGGAAGCCACGCTCACAAAGGCCATCCAAGGAGGGCTATCTTGAAGTATGACAGGAACCTATTTGGCCAGATGATCCTCGTTGCGGAGAACAGAAAGCTAAATAATGAGTGTATGTCTTGGCTATCTCCCTGGGGCCTCTGTGCCCATGGGCACTTGCCAGCGTGCATGGGTCTCTCCGCAAGACCAACAAGGCTGCCCTAGCAAGGGAGTTGGAGAGGAATGCCTTTTCCTGCAGAGGTGATCCCCGAGCCCTCTGCTAACCAAATTGATGGGATGAGCATGTGGTCCAGAAACTGAAGGAAACGACAAACAACTTTTTCACAGCTTGCAGGCACAGCACTGAGTCACGTTGTCCATGAGGGTGCTAAGAGAAGGCGCATTGATGTGTGTTTGACGGCTACAAGGAGCACATCCATCAAAGATTGCAGAACGAGCCAACAGAAAGTGAAGGCACAGGGATCATTCAAGGAACATTCCAACCTGGGCACAACATCCAGGCAGTGGAGAAAGTTAACTCGGTAGTTCCGTCAAACAAGGGCAAAGTCTTCATCAAGTTCCTGGTAGAAGAAATGGAAAAACCCACAGCACAGGGAAAGCTTCGAGGGCAAGGAGCTGTTTATGTCACAGTGCGCAGCTCTGCTTCAAGATCACCAAAGAGCAGTGGAAGAGGCTACCTGAGCTCTAAGTAAAGTCAAGAGAAGCAGACACACGCTCCTTCTCCATGGCACTTCATGCAGCATGATATGGGAAGTCGGTCATCATCACTGCAGAGGATACAGACGTCATGGTCCTGTGTCCTGGGCATGTGCCACAAGATCCCATCCCAACTGTTCCAGAGAAGTGCGGGACGGAAGACCGGACAAGATCCTGGATATACCACACGGGAGCGTACACTTGGGACGGCATCCCGGTGTGATTCATTGATGGTATGCATGCCGTACAGGCTGTGATCCGTCAGGCATTCGCTGGCCGGGGGAAGATGACGACACTCAAGCAGGGAAGATGGAAAAGACATACCAGGATGCTTTCCACGAACTGGGCGCTTCATTGGGAAGTGTCTCATGAACTCTTGAGATAGTACCGGAAATCACCCAGCACATGTACCTGCCATCTACCCACACAAACGAGGTGAACCAAGCTTCTTCGGTATGAGCTGTTCTGGCGAGACGTGGAGAGGTGAGTTCAAGTCAACTCCCTCCTGGTTGACAGGACTGCCTCTTCAGCAGTGCACTTCCGTGGCAAATACCAGGCTGCGATCTGAGGAGAGTCTGCAGAGCCAGCATTTGTTGCGAACCCAACAGACTGCGAGGATCGAAGGGGATGGGAGGCAAAGTTGCTGTCAACTGGAGGCGAGGCTTCACCAGCACCAGATTGCTGTTATGCGACTACGGTCCTGCAAGTGTGTGGGTCATGCGAACGCCCTAAGTGCACTTGCCTCAGGCAAATGGCCCCTGAAGTGTACGGACATGGGCAGGTTACAGACATGCCAGAACAGGGCTATTGAGAAGAGACGGTAGCACAACAGTCAGATTCGAGTCGGGACGTAGATGATATTGAGGAGGATTAATTGGCCATAATAGTAAGTACAAGCCCATGCATGCTTAGTGTGTTATTACAGGACTTGTATTAAATGGACAATTACTATATCATTTAGTGACATTTAGGGCATGTCCTGTCCCCAAATTTGACATTTAAAAAAATTCTGGAATTTTCCGGTAGGGTGGTGTCTATTCAAGAAGTGATAACGACCATTAAGGCTACCCAGTGTGAAAGGGCTATCATATCAAAACATAAAACTAGAGACATGTACGCAAGTAAAAAAACACCTTAAGAGAAATAGGGGGGGGGGGGGGGGGTTTCACCCCCCCCCGGGATGGTAACGAATCCAAAAATTCGGTCTTGGCTCATGGCTAGTAGGTACTTCACGAAGGATTAACTTCTGATCCTCTTACTGATTCTACTCAGCTGGTTCCTTATCCTTTGCTCTCTCGCACCCCTTCTCTCCCGTCACCCTCCTTCTCTCCCTCTTTGTTCTCCTCCTTCTCTCCTTCCTCCCTCCCCTCCATCCCTCTCTTCTCTCCCTCTCTCCTCCCTCCGGCCTATAGAGAGAAGGATTTGAGGGTCAAAGGATTTACTCAAGGGAGGGAGAGAGAGATCTATAGGCTTAACTCTCCGCTTCTTCACAACAAAACATCCAACTAACTACTACTACTACTACCACTACCACAAACAACTACTACTTACTACCACAACAACAACAACAACAACACAACAACAAAACAACAACAAACAACAACAAAACAAACAACAACAAACAAACAACAACAACAACAACCAACCACAACAACAACAACTACTAATAAGACTACTACTACTTATCTACTACTTACTACTATACTACTTAATACTACTACTACTACTACTACTAACTACATGGCGTACCAGAAAATTGAAAAGGGGGGGGCCAAAATATGTAGATGATATATATATATTATATATATATATATATATATGTATATATACTATATATATATATATATTATTAATAATATTATTATATTATATATAATATATATATATATCATAGACCACTGAGATATAGTGGTCTGTGATATATATATTTATTATTTATAATAAATAATTTATTATTATTTATTGTTTGCAAAGGGGGGGCATGGCCGACATTGGGCCCCTCAACCCCTCGTACGCCATGATGACGATGGTGGAAAAAATTGGAATAATGGTGTTTTGACAGTCTTGTTTGCCGTCATCCGCCAGTATCCTCCTTCTCCTCCTTTCGTTAGTGATAAAAATGAACTAAAAAGAAGAAAAAAAAAAAGAAATATCATCGGATCACTGAAGATCCGTCACCACAGGATTATCCCACCTGAAGATCCCGCACCCCAGGATAATCCCAACTGAAGATCACGTCAACCCAAGGATATACACACCTGAAGATCCGTTCAGCCCAGGACTATCCACCTGTTGTTGTGAAGATCCGTCCACCCCAGGATATCCCACCTGAAGATCCCGTCACCAGGATATCCCACCTGAAGATCGTCACCCCAGGATATCCACCTGAAGATCCGTCACCCCAGGATCTCCCACCTGAAGACCGTCACCCCAGGGAATCCAAACTGAAGGAGATCCTTCACCCAGGACATTCCCACCTGAGATCCGTCACCCAGGATTACCCACCTGAAAAACCGTACCCAGCCCACAGTGACTTAATTCATAAAATTATGAAACAAATATATTCTTTGTGTATGCATCTTCCGAGAAAATGCATCTTCTGAAATTCGAAGAAAACGGCAAAAGGAAGGATTCCAATTCTCATAGCACTTGGTGGAATTTGTTATTACTTCAGGCAGTCTTTTGTTTGGGAATTTCTAATAGAAAAATATCCTCGATGGAAGCATTTTGTCAAAATTCATCCCAGTTAGTAACAAGTAGCACAACTTAACTTCACCCCGCTTAAAAGGTATGTTTTGTTTGATAGCACCGTAATAACCTTAGGGAATCATCACACTAAACATTGTAAGACGGTAGTTTAGAAGGTATTGCGTGCCATGGTCGGGAACTGTCTTTCCTATGACTTATATTTTTTTAGTCAACTTATTTTTATATAGTCCTCCTACCTGACGGGAGGGTCCTGATCCTCCCTTGTACCCATTTGACCGACTCCATTGGCAAGTGAAGGTCAGTTCAAGTCTTGACCCCACCGAAATCCGTCACCCCAGGATATCCATCCTGAAGATTCCATCACCCTCAGGATATCCCAACCTGAAGATCCGTCACCCAGGAGACCCACCTGAAGATCCGTCCACCCAGGATATACCACCTGAGATCCGTCACCCTGCCAAACTCTGGGTGACGGATCTTCAGGTGACCCATATCATCTTTAGTTCTCACTTTGCTTTTTTTTACACTCTTGGGGGAAAGAGAGAGAGAGAGAGAGAGGAGAGATGAGAGAGAGAGACGAGAGAGAGAGAGATGATTGAGAGAGAGAGAGAGAGAGAGAGAGAGAGAGAGAGCGAGAGATCGAGAGGAAGAGAGAGAAGAGATGAGAGAGAGAAGAGAAGGAGAGAGGAGAGAGAGAGAGAGAGAATTAAACTAGTATTGTCAGTATGTAAGAATGTATGAATGAAAAAAAAAAAGGACGTAGAAGAGAGACGGAAGACAAATAAATTAATGAAGAGAAAGAGGAGAGGAGGAGGAGGAGGATGAGAGGAGGAGGAGGTGGTGGGTGGGCGGGGAAGGGTCAAGGGAGCTGAGGTCAAATTCGGCCGACGATTGTCAGATTTGGCGAGAGAGAAAGAGAGAGAGAAGAGAGAAGAGGAGAGAGGGAGAGCATAAGGTTTCAGGCACGACTCAAGCTTGACATCGTTTTTTTTTTCTCCCTCTCTCTCTCTCTCTGGAGGAGGAGGAGGAGGAGGGAGGAGGGAAGAAAATATGGAGAGGGGGAGATAAGAAGGGAGGGAAAAGAGGAGGAGGGTTGGAGCCATATTGGTCCCTGGGAATGGAGGGGGGGAGGGACGGGGGGGGGGTGGTTATTGGGGTGTGGGATCCCTTGTGGTTTAAAGGGGAGGGGGTAGAAGGGGGGGGGTGGGAAGGTAGGGAATTTATGGTCCTCTCTTCCCCTCTAAATTTTCATCGGTCCTATTACTCAAACCTGTAACTTCCAGGACAAAATATTCGCAAGTTATAGGGTTAGGTATGATGGTAGTATATATGTAGTGTATATTATTATTGTGTGGTATATTCTTGTTTCTTTTATGGCTCGGCAAAATTAAAACACATTATATTATTATTTTTTATATTATTATTAAACTACGGCCTATACAGCTCTTAATTAATCAAATGTCACAGCCTATTAGCTGAGCACGTGACGCAGTGAGCATGTTGACACAGGAGACAGTAATCAGCCAGTAGAGAGTATAGTAGTAGATACGATAACGATCGATCAGAGTAAAGTTATCTTTATTCCCCAGTGTTTACCAAGGGACACATGGGTCCACAGGGTTTTGAACCAAGTAATCAGAAAAATTACTCCAGATTCGTTATCAGCATGTCCGAAACCTTATGAATGAATTTTCATGAGAATGCTTAAAATGTCGTCGAAAATTTGATCCAACAATTGTGGGTGCTTACCTTGGGACTTTGGCCATTTTTTTTTTTTTTTAATTACTCAAAAAGTCGAGGTTACATTATAAAAGGTATGAAACAGCAAAATAGAGCTGTATGCTACAGATCTTCCTTTAGGCTCTACCAAAATAAAATCTAGTTGCCAAATATGAGAATATGACAAAACTTGTTATTTTTCTATATATTTTTTTCTTATATAAAGTTTTTCTATATAAGAATTCTAAAGTGTTCATGCCAACTCAATTTGCTTATTTTGCCTCTAATCATTAAACATCGAGTGGTAACTGTAAGTAGTCACACAGGCAGCCCCTTTGGCCCTGGAGTGCTGCTGCTGTCTGTCTTCCTTTGTGTATTCCTCCTCTCCTCCCCTCATGTAGATCTTGAATAGTGGAGCAGATATGATCATAGATATCTGCCGAAATAGTTGTGGTGTGCTGGTGAGTGAAATGGATCGAGCATAAAAAGGCAAAAAAAGATTTTGTTTTTTTTCCATTTCCAAACTAAGGCCCACTCGAGCTCATTCTTTGCACATATATAGTGGATAATGTCAATGATATGCCCCCAGTTAAAATTAACATTCCGTCAATAATTAACTGAGATAAAGGGTAAACAACGGTAAAAAAATACAAATTGGAAAAGAGTTACCGCTCTCATTTTTGTTTACACATCCCTACGGGCACGAGGAATAAAGACAAACAGTTTCCAAAGATAACAGTGTATCTTTTTATGTTGATAAACGTTGGTGATAAGAGGGAACATTACTCTGGAAAGTAAACTTGTCCCCCCGAATATCCAGGGAGTTCTGACAAGACAACGCGCGCCTCAGGTCACTCGTGTACCACCCCTCGCCTGACACCGACCCCCCCCCCCGGGCCCCCTGGTGGAAAAAAGGCATCGCGTGACAGGGGACTTTTATACGGCAACTTTCTCTCCTGATTCCGTCCAGTGTTCCTCCAAGCAGCCGCGAGTACCGCACACGTCATGGTTAATAGCTTTAGCAGTATTTGTGGTAAAGAAGTAAGAAAGGCCAGGGCGCGGGGTGGGTGGGGGGGGGGGGAGAAAGTGCTGGGTGAGGCGAGGTGGGTGAGGCACACGACCACTGATCTATATAACATGGATCGCGGATCTGGGCTAGCTTGGCCGAGATACTGGAGGCACCAGCCGGCACCATCTTGTCATAACCAAAACAACTACATGGGGCCGGCCAGCAGTGGCTGGGTGTGGCTGCTGGCATGTGATAGCCTATATTACCACCTATACTACCCTATTAACACCTACTACTACTACTACTATTACCACCTTACTATATTACTATACCTACCTACAAAACTCTATTAACCACCGACTACTACTATACTAAACTTGCCAACCTAGGCATCGTCGAAACCTTCCAAGTCATTTATTTACGGTGATACCACAGGACAAACAGGTGTGTTGCGAGGCCGTACATGGTGTGTAGTGAAACAGGTGTCTTGCGAGGCCGTACATGGTGTGTAGGAAGGGGTGTTGCGGGCCGTACAGGTGTTGTAGTGACAGGTGTCTGCGAGGGCCGTTACAAGGGTATAGTGACAGGGGTGTTGCGAGGCCGTACAGGTGGAGTGACAGGGTGTTCTGCGAAGGGCCTGTACAAGGTGTGTAGTGACAGGTGTCTTGCGAGGCCGTACAGGTGTATAGGACAGGTGTGTTCGGAAGGCCGTACAGGTGTGTAGTGTACCAGGTGTTGTTGCGAGCCCGTACAGGTGTGTAGTGACAGGCTGTATGCGAGGCCGTAACAGTGGTAGTGACAGGATTGTGTTGCGAGCTAGTACAGGTGTGTAGTGACAGGTGTGTTGCGAGGGCCGTACAGGTGTGTATGTATTGACAGGTGTCTTGGCGGGCGTAAGGTGTGTTAGTGAAAGGTGTGTTGCGATGGGGCCGTATACAGGTGTGTTGCGAGGCCGTACAGGTGTGTAGTGACAGGTGTGTGTATGTGGTAAAGCGAGAGGAAGAGGGCAGTGTTAGCCCCCGAGTGTGTGTGTGTCCTGACCAAGAGTGAACGCGCAGTTCCTCGTTACTATAACGGCGGCCAGCCCGTAACCGCCGCGGCCACGGGTACGGCGCGGGCCAAGTGGTCCATAGAAGCTACTCTCGGGGGATTACAGGACGTTTAAATTAAATCAAAAACTTTTGGCATAATCAAAAAACCTTTCTAATTAGGTATATGAATGAAAGTAGTTAGTATCGTACACTGATTTTGAGTATTTTCGTACATTACTGTGTCGTTTCGTAACTCTAGTAGTCAAGTGTTCAACTTGAGCCGAGTGTACGAAAAACGACTATGGTTGCATATAGACTACGAAACAAACTTGGTTATATAATGGACGCGGGAGTTTTGCGGTCGTTTATAGACATCAAAAGATTTTTCTTGGCCTACAATAGGTGCTTGTTGCAATGGAGATGTTTTATTTGCGCAACCCCCCCCCAACAAAAAAAAAAATAATAATATTAATGTGAAACCTAACCTAACCTTAAAGCTGTTTTGTTAATGAAACCTAAACTATGCAACTTAAAGGTTTAATGAAACAAAACCTAACCTATAGGTTGTATGAAACCTATACCTAACTTTAACCACAAAGTAATGTTTGTTTTTCTTTTTTTGTTTCTTCGCAAAATAAAGCTATCTCCTTAGAACAAGCACGCTTATTAGGTTAGGAAGCGCTATGATCATTTGTATCATAACCGCACTCAGTCTGCTTCCGATTCCCCACTAATTGTAACAAGTATAAAAAAATATTTACTTATCTATTACTTATATACAAAAAAAAAGCTATTACCAATCCACCTTTATTTTTTTTTAAATAGTAGGTGGATGACTGGATGGGTAGATTGGATTAAGAGGGTGGGATGGGGTGGGGAGTGTGGTGTGTGTGGGGTTGGGTGTGGGGTCGGGTGTGGGGTCCTGGGTGGTCGGTGGGGTGGGTAAGTGGGTGGTGTGGTGGGTGTGTGGGTGGTGGGTGTTTGGGTGGGTGGGTGGGTGTGTGTGTGTGTGGGGGTGCTGTGTGTGTTGTGGTGGTGTTACTCACAGGTGGAAAAGATTTGCCACTTCCAGGTTCGGTCTGTTTGTACGGACGATACCAGCACAGTTGCATGACGAGGCGAAAACACAGCCCAGACAGCAACGCGGCGGCCGCAGAAACAAGGCTTCGGTTTTGTTTTACGGCAAGATGGCGGACAGTTAGAAACCATTGCTGGAGCCAGGCTTCCGCGATCCAGTTATATAAACAGTGGGCACGACCGGGGACCTCTATACCTCTCCACGCGGCAGGATGGATGAAAATAAAAAAGAAAACATGTCCTCTGGCGCATGCGCAGATGGAAGAAGACACATCATTATACTGAACGCATCGTTATACCATTGTGGCAGGACGAGGTGTCCAAGTATGTCATCTTCCAATCTGCGCGGACAGGGCATTATACGGCAATCTCTCTCTCCGTCTCCTCCAGAACCACAGTTACGCACACGTCCTGGAATTAGCTTATAAAGCAAGTTAACTTGTGGATAAATAAAGGAAGGACAAGCTGGGGGGGGGGGGGGGTGATGTATAGGCTGCTCGAGTCCTATGCGACTCCGGCCATGGGGTGAGGCCCGACATGGGAAGCTCTTACCTCTCTCCACGCGGCAGGATGGATGAAATGAAAAGGAATTATCGTACATCTAGCGCGCTGCTATGGTCTCGCTCGACACGCGAGCCCAGTCCTCTGGCGCATGCGCAGATTGGAATGTAGACGCATTATCCTAGTGGATGCCTGGTTATACCCGCCGGGTCATTTATTGTGGGATATCGTGTATATCCTCCCTTGTTTCTATTAAAGGGAAGGGTTCCAGTCTTCTCCCATAAATGAAATGTGAGGGAGTAAGAGCTTCTATGTTTACTGATGAATCATCTAAGTAGGTAAGGGTCGGTTATTGATAGGGTCTCAATCTCAGTCACTATGGTCTCAGTTCTTCTAGACTTATCTTTGTCTTATGGAGAGTTTCCTAAGACAAGACTTAACTATGCCAATCATTCTCTCTGTGAAATCATTTGCCAAGGAGCTCTGGGGATAGTAAAGATCCATGAGCATTTCCTTAACTCTATAGAGATTTTTTACTGATGGATGATTAATATTTCTAACAATATGGGGGAGGCTCCTACGAAGTTAGTAGCATTATCACTAATCAATCGCCGAGGACACGACCGCCGAGCCACAAACCGCCGGAACACTTGAATAAAGGTTTCGGCACTTAAATCATCGCAGCCTATTTACTTATGACGGGCTGATACACGAGATGTCGCTTTATATCGATTTTCATGATATTTTTATGCCAGACTACTATAGATTCGACATTTTTAATTATATTACAATCTGAACAATCATGTCATGCTGCAAATTGACGAAGAATTTTTTTTTTTTCGTGGAGGAATATATTTTGTTGAACCAAAGACTACTGTGTACTGGACTTGTTTCTGGCGCTCCGCGTCAACCCGCCCATGACAGTGAGGCCGATCGGCAAGGGGAACAAGTGTTCCTAGAAAATAAGCTAAATATTCCAGTTTCAAGTTAGTTAGTTATATAAAAAGCATATTAATGTGACCATGAAATATATATAGGTAGGAATAGTAGTATATATTACGGTAGGAAAAAAAAATTGTCAACTTTAAATGAATATGTTTCGTCCGTGGCAACATCTTTTTCTATGTAAATGGTTCTACTTTTGAGCATCATTATTTCCTTACGCTGAGTATTCAGAACTTTTTTAATAGAATTCGGAAGGGTGATGATACTATGTCATATTCAATAAAAGTTATTGTATCAGTTATCTCAAACAAATGCTTTTCTTTCAACATAATCCTGAAGTACCGTGCTATTATAAACAATTGATATTATATAAGGCCCAATATAAAGGGATATGTTACTTGTGTCATTTTGTGAATTTAAGGATATGAGTGTGTGGTGGGATCCCTCCCCTGTCACCAGGGGAGGTGAGTAAAATTCCACTATGTACATGTTATTATAGAATTGGGTATAATTTAAGATACATTAAATTATTACATCCTCAATCTCAAACACTACTTCCAAACAATGGGTGATAGATACCTTAAACTTACTTTGCCTCGATTTAGTTATAATGGAAAATACTTGAAAGAATCCCTGTTAAACTATCAATACGAGGAGAGTAACCACTTAGAGACGGCGGATTTAAATTTGGTTCTATGTGGGGAGGAGAGGTATCTCAGCATCGACAGTCTTCCGCATGTGTGACGCCATCAACTCCATGCTGAGGCCTTGTTTAATACACAGCTTAAATGTTACTTTAATACACAGTCTAACAGTTTAATACACAGCATAAGAACTGCAAAATTAATAATAATAATGAACCGTACTGTATGAGTGGTTAGCGAGGCAAGTGACTAGGCTGCTTTATTCATATTGATGACGTTATTTATTTAACGCTAATTTCAATTCCGCTTCTTTTGATAAACTTCATGTCAAAAGCTATATCACAAAATTTCAAATGACGAGTTTAAGTGAATTTTGAGTTCATGCATTTTTCTTTATAGTCTCATAATGGCATTTATTTAATGTGTTTTACCATGGTTTATGTGATAATCTTATATAACAAACCTTTCCGAAGATAACGGTATATAATTTATACTGATGAATGCGTTTGGTAGGGGAAAAATTACTCTGGAAGTAAACTTTTTCCCTTGCGGCAGACTCCCGCATCTGTGACGTCATCAACTCTATGCTCAGGCCTGGTGTGCTAGGAGGCCTTGCCAGAGCACTGAATGGTAGCCTACCGATACAGAAACAAGCAGTTGATCAAAATGGCCATGAAAGTAAAAGTTGCCCAGTCTGTCGCTACGGTGAGCATCGCTTCACCCATGCCCAGAAACTCTTGCAAGCGCCTTTTGGGTGCATGGGTTCCACTGTGACACACACAGTAGTGATGGTGGTAGAAGTGGTAATAGTAATAGTAGTGTTGGTTAATATTCCGCAGGAGTTAGCAGGCTCCACAGGCCTTAGAGCTTACTTTTTCTCAATTATTTTTGGTTCAGTATACTGTGCAGTAGTTGTTCACTTCCGGAAACCAAAAATATAACTTATTTTTATATAATTATAGCTAGATGAAGTTACGTTTAGGTTAGATTTGCTTAGATTTAAGTTATGTTAAGGTTGGGTTTAGGTTAGGTTCGGCTTAGGATAGGTTTGGTTTTGTTGCGTTATTTAGGTTAAATAAGCGAATATAATGATGCGTGATTGCCCGCCCGGCCGACCCGGCTGGTTGGCGGCCAGTAACACCTGCGGAATATTCACCGTAGTACTATAATAATATAAGCGAAAGTGTGTCTGTGTGTGTCCGCTCTAGGTTCTGCCCCCCGTGGCGCAATCCCCTCATATGGCAGTTTTGGAACCGGGTCGACCAGGGGAAGGTTTTAAGCCCACTTATAGGATGATCCGATCACTTTTTTTTTTTTTTAGCAGCCTATCCTATTAGCGAGAATTGTGAAAAAAAATAGTGGGTTACGAGAATTGAGGAAACCTTGATGTAGGGTGATGGGTAATGAGTGAGTGAATGGGTGGGGTGATGGGTAATGGTTGTGGGATGATGGGTGGGGGGTGATGGGTGATGGGTGAGGGAATAGGTGGGGGGTGATGGGTAATGGGTCAGTGAATGGGTGTGTGGTGATGGGTAATGGGTGAGTGAATGGGTGGGGGGTGATGGGTAATGGGTGAGTGAATGGGTTGGGGGTGATGTGAATGGGTTGGCGTTAATACATACATTATTATATCCATGATTTCAGGAAAGCTAGAAGGGGCTATCTGGAAGTCTGTGTTTGGTGGGCCGAAGGCCCACCAAAATGAAGGAATGGCCTTTACCTAAAAAAAATTTAAAATAAACTTTTTGGGGTATTAACAAGGTCTGCATCCTCGTGGTGAACACTGGACACGTTTCTAATAATTAATAACGGCTAAATATACATTAACATATCAATGGGCCTGATAACTGGGTGTGAACACACACACACACACACAACATTTGGTGTGGTCTTCAGCTTGAGTGACAGCAGGTAATAGGCTGCTACCAGAAAGAAGTAGGTCGGCCGTGATACTCGCGGCAACGGAGGGTGCTCTGCTCCACACATGTTGTACTCTTGTTACGGTATTATCAAACTACCAGAATGATATTTAGGAAAACTGAACCTACCATCCTCTTCACGAGACATTACTCTATATAATTAATATAGATTAATTACAGTAAGCTATACCTAGCATAAGATAATGGGAGCAAAATATAATGGTGCATAAACATTTTCTCTCACTTTTTAGTTTTTCTCAACTCCCTAATATTCCTGTAATTTTGCTTATATTGAATTTTCATTCACTGTCTCATGATCGGCACACTTTACCGATTCTGATGGTAGATGCCACATACCAATGCAAAAATAAGTAGATGGTAAAAAATTACGATAATGTAAAACTTGTTTGTCTAACAGTGGATCGCCGCGACGGGGAACGGGGGAAGTGCAGTTGCCGGTGTCGTGTGACCAGTAGTCTGTTTATGAGGTGCAGTCCGCCTTTGTTTACTAACAAAAGAAAACGCTAACTGCGCATGTGCGGAGGCGAATATTTTTTAGTACATTGATGTAAAGGTTCTATTTAATCCTTATATTTGGCTAATCTTTCCTGTAAATCTCTAGTCATGTTGTCGGAGGACGCCTGCCAATGCTTTTGCTGATAACAAGTCTTTGTTAGTAAACTTTCACCTCCGGGCATGTGCAGTTCGCGCCTCTTCCCTTTTGTTGATAAACAAAGACGGATTTGTTGTCGTAGGACGTCTGGGCATGCATTTGTTGATCAGCAAGTTATGTTTGGCCCTTTAAATCAATTTACTAAAAAATATTCGCCTCCTTTCATGCGCAGTTCGCGTTTTCTTTTGTTAGTAAACAAAGGCGGACTGCACCTCATAAACAGACTGCTGGTCACACGACACCGGTGTCGCGTGGGCAAGTGTCTGTTTACGAAAAGCAGTCCGTTTACTAATGTAACGCGGGAAAATGGGTTAAAACTTTTGACTCATGACTGACGAAGAGTTTACGTTGAATGGGAGGGGGTAAAGTAATATATAAATGTCGAGTAATGAAATGAGTAATTTTCCTCCACTCCTCAGTTCTGAATCACTATATAAAAATATATTGTGATATATTTTTGTACCGGTGGTAGCTGGCGACGTCAGCTGGCTAGGCAAGGAGGAGGGAGAGTGGCCATATTAGTTGTCTGTAGCGGTCCACGTGTCACAGTGGAGAGACGTGAAGGGAGGTGTGGTTTTCACCCTTGGATAAGGTATGTACAGGGAAAAGGTGTTGGTAGAGATGTAGATGAGATTCATTGATTATAATTATCTGTGATAACATGAGAACTAATGGAAGGTGTTGTTCATAGCGTCCACGGTAGCTGTGGAAAGACGGCTGGATAAGGGTTCAAGGTAGCTGTGAAAAGCCGACTGGAGGAGCGGCTGGATGAGCAGTGGGGAACACCTGTGAACGCCTCTGTGTGAACACCAGGGATACAGCTAAGGATTAGTCTTATAGCTGGAGTGTGTGGGCATTGATACTTGACTCAGTAAATCAGTGACGGGAACTTTAGTTAATGATTTAGGTTTAGAGGGTGTACATAATTATGATTACGTTCGTGAGCACGAACTGATACTCGCGTCGTGTCGATGTTGTTAGCATTAAGCATATTTTCAAGTAGAGAGATACGTTAATGATTTAGGTTAAGAAGGAGTTGGGAAGTAATTACTGGTGTATCAGTAAAGTGACAATATACTAAGATTAAGATAACGAGTTGTTATCTTTTAACCCTTAGGGTTTAGAGTGTTCTGACTTATAATTTTTTCCACTTACGTGGGTGGTGGCAGAACTAATAGCGCGTGTCGATGTTCTTGAATTAAGCATAAGCAAATAAAAACCTTAAAAGGAGGGAGGCGAAGTAATACTGGTGCGTAAAGGCAGGTTTAAAAATAACGATTTTCATCTTTTACCACCCTAGTAAAGACAAGATCAAACCCCCTTATGGGTGGGTGGGCCTATAGCAACATTGTGGGGCCCTGAGAATTAGTAAGGCTAGACATGGGGGGGGGAAAGCTGGTTAGCGGTGATCCATTACAATGGAACTACCCACGCCTAATAAAACAACAGCTGTTGGCCATGGGAAATGGTGAAGTAGTGGGTAGCGGCGGGATGTTGGGTGATGAAGAAGGACCATGTGTGTGAGGGAAAGGAGTGTGGAGGTGTGGGTGGATGGAATGATGAGGGTATTGTTGTTTTGTTAAAAGTATGCATGCGGATAATGATGTCGAGTGGATGTGGATGGATGATGAATGTGTGGATAGGGGGCTTGTAATCCACACTTAACACATGTAAAAGGTACGGTAAGTTTAGGTTGCCGTACCTTACGGTAAGGCTAAGGTTAGGTTAGGTGGAAAAGGTACGGTAAGGTTAGGTTGCCGTATCTTACGGAAAGGTTAGGGTTAGGTTTGGGTAACAGCTGGTATAAAGTAACAAGGAATTTTAAGTAAAGATAACACTAATGTAGGACAAGACGCCCCGGCAAGTAAGCAACTTTCGCGGGTTGTCGTGGCAGTTATAGCCACCTTAAAAAAAAGCAGAAGTGGTAGTAATGGAGGAAGAACTTGAACGACCACCTTGGTCCTGGAGAGAGGAGGCCAGTGAGGAGATCCGTGAATATTATAATGACAGAAGTGTTAATCTCTAGTGAGAAAGAGATTAACTTTCACCACTTTCTCTAGTGAGAGAGAGAAAGAGATTTTGATGAAGGTTCCCTAGAAAGATTTGTAAAGGTTAGAAATTCTTGCTTTAGAGGGTGTACACAGATTACACTAAACACTAAACCCGCAAAGGATGTCGTTAGACCCGAGGATGTGCTTGGCTCTGAGCTTCGCTCGTTGGGTGATAGACGCAGGATTATGTATGCCTCGCTATGGAGGTGAGCCTTATCCTAAGTTACTGAGGGTATGGAGTAAATCCGGTCGTGATTTCTCCCTACGCACCTACGCCTAGGATTAGTGGAGTAAAAGAATAACCATTACAGACTAGAGGGATGAGTCCAGTCGCGATTCTATATGGCTTCGGCCTAGACAAATAAGAGAGGAAGTGAGAAGGTTCTCATTTCAAGGGAGTAAAAGTCATTACATTAATTATGTATTCCCAAAACTGGTTAAATCTGCTCTTGGTGGGGGGAGGTGAAAAAGTTAAGAATGCCTTACTATTCAATTATTGTGTTTTTGTAAAGTTCATTGGAAGAGTTGTATTGTCCAGTTTAAGTATATATTGTTGGTGGGTGGTTAGAAGACCCTAGGTGAATGTAAAAGAAGAGGAGTCATGATTTGGTGTTGTGTGTATGTTATTATTTTTTTTAAATACTTAGTTAGATATCTGGTAGGATGCGTGATGAAGGACTGAGGATCAAGGAATTTTTTTTTGGGGGGGAAGAAGCCATGTAATGCGGGAAAATGGGTTAAAACTTTTGACTCATGACTGACGAAGAGTTTACGTTGAGTGGGAGGGGGTAAAGTAATATATAAATGTCGAGTAATGAAATGAGTAATTTTCCTCCACTCCTCAGTTCTGAATCACTATATAAAAATATATTGTGATATATTTTTGTACCGGCGGTAGCTGGCGAAGTCAGCTGGCTAGGCAAGGAGGAGGGAGAGTGGCCATATTAGTTGTCTGTAGCGGTCCACGTGTCACAGTGGAGAGACGTGAAGGGAGGTGTGGTTTTCACCCTTGGATAAGGTATGTACAGGGAAAAGGTGTTGGTAGAGATGTAGATGAGATTCATTGATTATAATTATCTGTGATAACATGAGAACTAATGGAAGGTCTAGTTCATAGGGTCCAAGGTAGCTGTGGAAAGACGGCTGGATAAGTAAGGGTTCAAGGTAGCTGTGAAAAGCCGGCTGGAGGAGCGGCTGGATGAGCAGTGGGGAACACCTGTGTACCCCTCTGTGTGAACACCAGGGATACAGCTAAGGATTAGTCTTATAGCTGGAGTGTGTGGACATTGATACATGACTCAGCAAATCAGTGACGGGAACTTTAGTTAATGATTTAGGTTTAGAGTTTGTACATATGATTACGTTCGTGAGCACGAGCTGATACTCGCGCGTGTCGATGTTGTTAGCATTAAGCATATTTTCAAGTGGAGAGATACGTTAATGATTTAGGTTAAGAAGGAGTTGGGAAGTAATTACTAATCAACGCCTGTTTCCTTTGCCTTTGTTAGTAAACGGACTGGTTTTCGTAAACAGACACTTGCCCACGCGACACCGGTGTCGTGTGACCAGCAGTCTGTTTATGAGGTGCAGTCCGCCTTTGTTTACTAACAAAAGAAAACGCGAACTGCGCATGAAAGAAGGTGAATATTTTTTAGTAAATTGATTTAAAGGGCCAAACATAACTTGCTGATCAACAAATGCATGCCCAGACGTCCTACGACAACAAATCTGTCTTTGTTTATCAACAAAAGGGAAGGGGCGCGAACTGCACATGCCCGGAGGTGAAAGTTTACTAACAAAGACTTGTTATCAGCAAAAGCATTGGCAGGCGTCCTCCGACAACATGACTAGAGATTTACAGGAAAGATTAGCCAAATATAAGGATTAAATAGAACCTTTACATCAATGTACTAAAAAATATTCGCCTCCGCACATGCGCAGTTAGCGTTTTCTTCTGTTAGTAAACAAAGGCGGACTGCACCTCATAAACAGACTACTGGTCACACGACACCGGCAACTGCACTTCCCCCGTTCCCCGTCGCGGCGATCCACTGTTAGACAAACAAGTTTTACATTAGCGTAATTTTTGACCATCTACTTATTTTTGCATTGGTATGGGGCATCTACCATCAGAATCGGTAAAGATTCATGAGACAGTGAATGAAAATTCAATATAAGCAAAATTACAGGAATATTAGGGAGTTGAGAAAAACTAAAAAGTGAGAGAAAATGTTTATGCACCATTATATTTTGCTCCCATTATCTTATGCTAGGTATAGCTTACTGTAATTAATCTATATTAATTATATAGAGTAATGTCTCGTGAAGAGGATGGTAGGTTCAGTTTTCCTAAATATCTTTCTGGTAGTTTGATAATACCGTAACAAGAGTACAACATGTGTGGAGCAGAGCACCCTCCGTTGCCGCGAGTATCACGGCCGACCTACTTCTGGTAGCAGCCTATTACCTGCTGTCACTCCAGCTGAAGACCACACCAGATGTGTGTGTGTGTGTGTGTGTTCACACCCAGTTATCAGGCTCATTGATATGTTAAGGTATATTTAGCCGTTATTAATTATTAGAGACGTGTCCAGTGTTCACCACGAGGATGCAGACCTTGTTAATACCCCAAAAAGTGGGTTTTTCAATTTATTTTTTTAAGTAAAGGCCATTCCTTCTTTCCATCATTGTTGATAGCCTCATAAAAGGCCCCGTCACGATGCCTCTCTTCACCCAGGGACAGTCAGGGACCGTTCTGGAAAATATCAAATTGGTGCCTCGTGCTTCGCTATACACATGCTTCGTCAGTGGCTGACTGTGGCTCGTCAGTCACCCCCACCAATGTTGGATAGATATCGCGCCTCACAATGCCACTGCCGTCGCCAAGCGTCTGTCATTATGTCTCAAATTATTAAGCTCCAGTGGCGTCGTGAAGATGTTTGTCACTTACGTGACCTTCATTGAGAAAATTTTATGCAATAAAGTAGAAAAAAAAGTATTTTGAAATGAAGTATAAGTATATTATATTATATATATATGTGAAGTATATTTTGAAAAAAAAGATAAGATATATATAGCAAATACGAAATACTAAGTGTATACACATTTTTCTCACATTTTTGTCTTCAACTTGTTGCAATTCCTCGAGTATTGCTCCCATAATATTTCTGATCACATATTCGAAATCAGCAAACTTTTCTGGTTCTGATGGTATAAGATAATAAGCAATACAAAAATATATAGATGGTACAAATTGAGTGGTGAGCAATTAAGGAGGGTGGCGCGCTGCTTACAGCCCTATTGATGACGTTATTTATTTAGTTAACGCTAATTTTCTCATGGTGCTAATTCATTTATCAGAAAAGAAATATATCAATAGAAAGCTAATACAATTCCGCTTCTTTTGATATACTGCATTTTAAAAACTCTAACAAAATCTTAAATGGCGATGAGTTTAACTGAATTGTTTAACTTAACATGCATAAGTTCATAAAGTTCATAAATATGCATAAGTTCATGCATATTTATTCAGTCTCATAATAACATTTATTTAGTGTGTTTAACTGTGTTTTATGTTATAATCTTACAGAACAAACATTTCCGAAGATAACAGTATATCATTTATGTTCTAATACTAATACGGTGAATATTCCGCAGGTGTTACTGGCCGCCAACCAGCCGGGTCGGCCAGGCAATCACGCATCATTATATTCGCTTATTTAACCTAAATAACGCAACAAAACCAAACCTATCCTAAGCCGAACCTAACCTAAACCCAACCTAAACATAACCTAAATCTAAGCAAATCTAACCTAAACGTAACCTCATCTAGCTATAATTATATAAAAATAGGTTATATTTTTGGTTTCCGGAAGTGAACAACTACTGCACAGTATACTGAACCAAACATAATTGAAAAAAAGTAAGCTCTAAGGCCTGTGGAGCCTGCTAACTCCTGCGGAATATTAACCAACACTACTATTACTATTACCACTTCTACCACCATCATTACTGTGTGTGTCACAGTGGAACCCATGCACCCAAAAGGCGCTTGCAAGAGTTTCTGTGCATGGGTGAAGCGATGCTCAGTGCTCACAGTAGCGATAGACTGGGCAACTTTTACTTTCATGGCCATTTTGACCAACTGCTTGTTTCTGTATCGGTAGGCTACCATTCAGTGCTCCGGCAAGGCCTCCTAGCACACACGGCCTGAGCATAGAGTTGATGACGTCACAGATGCGGGAGTCTGCTGCAAGGGAAAAAGTTTACTTCCAGAGTAATTTTTCTCCTACCAAACGCATTCATCAGTATAAATTGTATACCGTTATCTTCGGAAATGTTTGTTATATAAGATTATCACATAAAACATGGTAAAACACATTAAATAAATGCCATTATGAGACTATAAAAAAATATGCATGAACTTCACTTAAACTCGTCATTTGAAATTTTGTGAGACAACTTTTGACATGAAGTTTATCAAAAGACTAGCCGCAAAGCCGCCCTCCGGGCGGCCTTTTTAGCTAGCTCCTGCGGAGGGCTACTGGTGGGCCTTCGGCCCACCAAACACAGACTCTCCAGATAGCCCCTTCTAACTTTCCTGAAATCATGGATGTAGAAATGTATGTATTAACGCCAACCCATTCACATCATAGCCCCTTCTAACTTTCCTGAAAGCAAAGCCGCCCACCGGGCGGACTTTTTGGCTAGCTCCTGCGGAGGGCTATTGGTGGGCCTTTGGCGCACCACCTGTGTTTGGTGGGCCGAAGGCCCACCAAACAAAGATTCTCTCCAGATAGACCCATTACCCACCACCTCGGCCCACCAAACAAACTCTCCAGATAGCCCTTGTAACTTTCCTGAAATTGTATGTATTCCCTCCCCCCACACCATTCACTCACTTTAGAAGTAGATGAGACAGCTGTGGAGCCATCTGGGTGAAGCATGGGAAAGGGAAAGAGGAAGAAAAAAAATTGTTAGAGATGTTATTAGCTAGATGCCAGAAGCCCACGAGAGGAATTTGATTCAGAAAGATTTTGACATTTTCTATGAATGAAAGAGTTTTTGGTAAGCTGAAGTAAAGATTTGGCATGATTACGGGCAGAAATATAAAGGGCATGAGTTTCAGGAGATGGATGCTTACGGTACCGTTTGTTGAGCCACCTCTCTATCTCGGACAGCATGAGAACAAGCAGAGTTAAACCAAGGTTGACGGGCTTTAGGATTAGAGAAAGTATGTGGAATGTACGCCCCCCATGCCAGAGACTATGACCTCAGTTATGCGCTCTGGCACAAAGAGATGGGTCTTTGACATGGAAGCAGTAATCTTTTCCATGGAAATCAGAGTAGTACTGCCTTAGGTCTTCCCATTTTAGCTGAGTTAAAGTGCCAGAAGCACCTCCCTTAGGTGGGTCCCGAGACGGTACCGGAGCGATAGGACAGGTTACAGAAATAAGATTGTGATCGGAGGAAACCCAACGGAGAGAATAGTTTCACAGAATAAGCAGAAGGGTTAGTAGTTAGGAAAAGATCAAAATGTGGGCGTGTCCCAAGGCGGTCAGGAATACGGGTAGGGTGCTGCACCCAGCTGCTCTAGGTCTTGGAGGATAAAAAATTTTGTAGGCTTGTTCACCAGGTTGGTCAGTGAAAGAAGATGATAGCCAAAGCTGGTGGTGAACATTGAAGCCCCAAGAATGGAAATTTCAGCTAAAGGAAAATGAGATGAGATGTGCTCATCTTTTGATGTTAAATAGTCGAAGAAATTTTACATAGTCAGAGGAGTTAGGTGAGAAATCAGCACAGATAAATTTAGTATGAGAGTGACATTGAAGTCGAACCCAGATGGTAGAAAAATTCAGAAGATTCAGGGCGTGGGCACGAGAGAAGTGATTCATTGCGCACATATACGAAAACACCCCAGCTTTGGATTTAAAATTAGAATAGAGACAGTAAGGGGTTTGCCGTGATCGCCAGGTAACTCGTCTATATTGCTCATATCTGTTTCGAGAGCCCTCACCCCATCTTTTGTGGAGCCCTTGTACGTCTGGCAGTACGTCGTGGTCTTGAAGCCTCCTGTACATTCCGTTGGGGTCCTCGGGGCAGGTCTTCAGTGTTATCACCCCCTTTTCGGTGCGTTAGTGGCGGCGTGACGTAAAGCGACCCGCTATTTTGATTTTTTTTGTTTGGGTGATTCACGATAGGGTTTTTGCGTGGGTGATGTGAACTATGCTTGGCCCTACGCCTGTATCGTAAGTTATCTGGAACGGGGAGGGGAGAGCAGTGATGACGAAGGGCCCATCCCAAATTTTGGTGCGAGCTTGTGATGCCGGTGGGGGGGAGGAACCTTCACTAGAAACCGAGTCTCCCACGGTGAATGGGTGAGCCACCTCTGGCGTGACGTAGGGCAGGCATTCCCCACTACATCATGTGCGGCGCGTAGGTACGTTGTAGTTCCCGTAGGTATTGAGTGGTAGTAGGTGCGGTGCTGGGTGATGGGGATTGCAAGGTGAGGCCATCTGCCCGGACCCGGGGGGTTTTGCGTCCAAAGAGTAGCCAGTGGGGTGAATAACTCGTAGCGTCGCTGGGGGCAGCGTTAAACCCGTGAGTTGTATCGCGGGCAGGGCCTGGGCCAATCACCTGAAGAGTTGTCGGCGAGGCTGGCCCTAATGGCGTTGTTTGATCGTGCAATGAACACGTTCACATATTCCGTTGCCCTGAGCATAGTACGGGCTAGTGTGGATTAGTTTGTACCCAAACACTTCTCCCAAGTGTTCCCACAGGCGGCTGGTGAACTCTGGGCCCGCGGTCGGAGAGGAGGGGCCCTGGGGATGCTAAATACGGAAATGACATTCTGAGCAAGAGTTGGGTAACTGTAGACACCTTGTGGGTTGCTCGTAGGGACAGAAATAACGTACCGTGAGAAGCAATCAATAAAGGTCCTATATACGGGTTCTTGTCGTACATAGGTAGGGGTCGCATCACATTACGGCAGAAGTTCCCACGGTTGAGATGCAGTTATTGGCCTTTTACTTTCACCTTTGGCCGGTAGTCAGTTCCTACTTGGCAACCGCGGCACTGGGACGCGACTGCTTGGGCGAGGGTGGACGCGTTGTCATATAATTACCGGTTCCTGAATAACGCCAAACGTTTTCTTGAATCCTGGGTGTCCTCCTTGGGACGAATGGAGGGACGAGAGAAAACGGTGCGCCGCCTTTAGGCCCCAGCATCAGCTTCCTTTCATGGTGCATCACAACGGCCGTCGCATACATGCAGTCTTCCACGCCACTTTTTGGGCCCAGCCAGGAGGGCCATGTCCTGTCTACCGTGGCTTCCTGCAGTTGATGGTTTTTCCTCTGCGACGTCGTCAGTCCGGCTGCCATGGGAGTAACTGATCGATCTGAGGCGGGTTTCCATAGGCAACCTAGAGGGGCCCCGTCTGCGTGTCCCTGCAATTTTCCTGGCCGGTGTTTGATGGTGAAGTCGTATTCTTCAAACTCGCTAGACCATCGGTGAAGAAGAGCGCTTTCCGTGGACATGGTTTTCAACCATGTAAGGCTGTAATGGTGGGTGAACCCCTCGAAATGATTGCTGAGTAGATAAGGACGGAAATGCCGAATACCCCAGACCACCCCTAAACATTCTTTCTTCGTTGTGTTGTAGTTCTTTTCCGAGGTGCTGAGGGTGCGGCTGGCACAGGCAATTATCCTTTCCTTTCCGTCCTGCCTCTGCGAAAGGACAGCACCCAGTCCAAAGTTGGATGCATCTGTATAAAGGGTAAAGGGCTGGGAGAAGTCTGGGTAGGCGACGATAGGGGGCTGGGTGAGGTGTTCTTTGAGGCTCCGGAATGCTTGCTCACAGTCGGCTGACCAGCTCCAGGTGACCCCTTATCCAGGAGGCGGTGGAGGGGTGCTGCTATATCAGCGAAGCCCTTGACAAATCTTCTGTAGTATGACGCCAAACCGAGGAAACTACGTAATTCACGAACGTTGGTAGGTGGTGGTATGTTTGCCTATGGCCTCAGCTTGTCAGGGTCTGGCTGGATGCCACGGCCCCCTCACTACATGGCCCAGAAATGGTACTTCCTCACGAGCTAGACAGCATTTGGATAGCTTGAGCTTGAAACCCAGCTCCTCGGATCCGCTCAAACACCTCCCGAAGTCGCTGCAGATGAATGGTCCAGGTTTGGAGCATATACGATGATGTCGTCCAAGTAAGCGAGACACGTTTCTCCACGTCAGGGCCCGCCAAGACAGCGTCCATCAGGCGGGAGAAAGACGCTGGGCCCTTGCAGACTCCGAAGGGGAGGACCTCGAACTCCCATAGTTTGGCCATTACCCGTGCTGAAGGCAGTCTTCGCCCTTGGGCCTTCCCACGAATAGGGATTTGCCAGTAGGTCTAGCGTAAAAAGAACCATCTGGAACCGTGGAGGGCCTCCAACGTGTCGTCAATACGCGGGAGTGGTTGAGCATCCTTCACTGTGACAGCATTTCAGGGGGCGATAATCCACAAAAAACCTTAGTGACCCGTCCTTTTTCTTTCGCCAACAGGGGACGACCAAGGACTTGTCGATGGTCTGATAATCCCGTGCGAGCCATGGAATCGACTTGAGAAAAGTTCCTCTTCTCGGCGTGCTGGGTGGTTGTCGTCGAATGGTTTTCTTGATTGGAGGTCCTTTTGTTTTTAGATGCGATGCTCCGCAAGACTAGTTAACCCGTTGTCGTCTCTCTCCTGCGCGAATATATCCCCATAGTCCATGAGGAGGTTCCTCAGGTCACAGGTTTGAGATGGCGTCAGACCGGTAGGAATAACCGGAAAGATCGTTGTGCCCGAGAAGTTTGTTGGCGTGTCCGTAAGCTCCCCTGGATCTACTGAACCAATCTCCCACCCTTTTTTCAATCGTACTGGCTCCGCAGTGTGTTGGCAATGGGGAAGACTGATGAGCCTCCATCCGATACAATGGGTGCTGCCCTTAGCCCCGGGGGGGAAACTTCGTGGTAGGAGAGAAGACTAATGTTGCTTAGAACGTCGTGATGCAGGAGTATTTGCCGCCGGCTGTTGGGCGGAAGGTCAATGTTCTGAGGAAGATATAAGATCCTGGGAGCAGTGTCCCCGATTTCCTCCAGGCTCTGCTGTACTTTCGTGAGCCAAAATTTTTTCTCTGAGTGGTTTAAGGACGTCCATCCCGAGTATCCGTCCACTCCCGATAAGCCCTTCAGGACAATAAGTGGACCCTGTAATACGTTCTCGTCCCACTGCAGCTGAAGCCATCTAGTCTCTCCAGCTACAGCCAATGTCGTCCCGTCGGCTCCTTGAACAGGTGATGTACATTGGGGATTCCCCCAAATTATGCTTATGCTGGTTGTAGAAGGTGAAGGAAAGGCAGCTGCGGCTGGCTCCCGGTCAACCAAGACTAACGCCTTATTCCTTGCACGGGATGGGCACTGTGATGTTATTTTGGGATCAGGCCCTTTTGGGGTTCATCCAGTGCCCTACGGACGACCCCCGTTGGGGTTTTAAAGGGGCCCAAATTTTGGTAGAGTTTCTGGCCTTGCGACACTCCCGTTTTTAGGTGACCAATGTTGCCACAGTTCCAGCACCGAGTTCGTCCTTGCTACGACGCTGTTCTGGTGTCCTGCGTCGCTCTCCTGTGTTGTCGTTCAACAGGTGGCGCTGCAGGGCGGCAATAGTGGATTCTAGCTGGTCAAGGCGAGAAGGTGCAGGTTGTTCTGTGCCTGCCACGATAACTGGTGTCGGTGGAAGGGTTTTCATCAGCTGGTGATGACGTTCGACTTCTTCCCAGGCCGTCTCCAGGGTTGTAGTTCTTGTTCTTAATACCTATCGTTTTAGATTGAGGGGCAAGGCTTTCAAGAAGGCTTCCATAGCTTCCCGCTCGATGATGGGCTGCCCTGCTCCATTGAATGCACGGTTGGCCAGCTGTCGAGCCTGTCTTGCCAAAGCGCGCAGGCTCAGGTCCCCCTGTGTGAGAGTGGCGAGGTCCCTTCGGCTAGCATTTTCTTTATCTGGGTGGCCAAGTTCTTTTTTTAATGCTGTCTTCCATTCCTCCCACGTAGCTGCTGTGATGGCTGTTGTTACATCATTGCCAACGTCACCGATGGTAATCTTACACCATTTGGCGCGTCGCTCAGCTGGGATTTCTTGAAGTTCGCAGTGTAGCTCGAAACGGTTCAGCCAATTGTCAATGGTGTCGTTATCCGGGTTGAAGGGACGTAGTTTCTCCATGGTGCTCCGTATGTGGCCAGGCGGAGGACCACCGCTGCCGCCAGTGTTACGTGGCTATATCAGGTTCTCTCCGAGGCCCAAAGAAACTGTGATCTCCGGCTTGTGTTTATTTCCTCTTTGGTTTTACAAGTTCCTTTGGTACATACAGAATATATATTTCACTGCCCCTTGGCAGCGGCTAGGCACCAGACTCCCAAGTCCTCCTCGGGTACCAACTGGACAGGGAGCGAGCGTCCCGGTGTGGGTGGCTTGGTGCACGTTGGTGTCCCTTGGGGATTGGGTGCCCAACAGGAGAGGCGGCCAGGAGTCCCACCGCGGTTGGCCTCAGTCACCAACAGGACAGGGATTGAGCGTCCCGGTGTGGGTGGATTGAGGTGGGGCGGTGTCTGCAATGGGCTGGACGTCCAACGGGAGAGGCGGCCAGGAGTCTCACCGCGGTTGGCCTTACCACCGAGGCCTCTGCGGCTCGGTGATGGGGGAGGTAGGGAAGGGCACCGCCAGGAGCGCCTGTAACTGACGGCGTGCATGGGTCAGTCGGGGTGTGTAAGGCGGGGAACACCCGCCTTTTCCAGCTGCACGGGGATCCGCCACGGCCTCCTGTAGATAGTGGAAGAGAGGAACGGGACGGGGAGGACAGGTAGGGAATGACGGAGTGGGAGTAGGAGTTGAGGTGCTCTCACGGTGACTGATGGTTGTCTGAACCGGAGTAAGGGAGGTGAGGTGAGGAGAGGAAGCCTGGGGGACTTTGCATCGCGGCCAGGGAGGAGGAGAGGAAGCCTGGGGAACTTTGCGTCGCGGCCAGGGAGGAGGAGAGGAAGTCTGGGGGACTTTGCGTCGCGGCCAGGGAAGAGGAGAGGAAGTCTTGGGGGCATGGCGCTCCAACCAGGACTGACTCCCTGTGGCTGTGCGCGCCTTATATACCCCTCGCTCTCCTTGAGCTTGAACTTGAGTGCGGCCACCATGCTGATCATTCCCGTGTCTTGATTGTAGCTGTGTCTTCGTCACACTGGGTCACTTTCACCAAGAGATATCTTGCTTGGACTGATGATGACTGGTTGTCAGTGTTGTGGTCTGATAAGGAAACATTTACTGTGACATGTAACCGAGGAGCACGAGTGTACCGTCGCCCAGGCACTAGGCCAGGCAGTGACCCCCTCGACTCACGGTATGTGGAGAGGACCGTAAAGGACCCAGATTCACTTATGGTGTGGGGTTGCTTCTCTGGCAGAGGTTTAGGCAAGCTTGTTGTGCTTCCTAAAAACCTTAAAGTGAATCAAGCTGTTTACCTGGAGCTGCTTTGTGAACATTTGCCAGATTCTTTCGAGCTCACACGTGCCAGTGTGTTTCAACAGGACGGTGCTCCTGCTCACACTGCCAAATCTGTCACTCAGTGGCTTGATGACTGCATGGTACCATTCATGAAGTATTGGCCAGGTAACAGCCCGGACCTCAACCCAATTGAGAACCTTTGGCACATGGTCAAGAAGGATCTGCAGGGGAAAGACGTCAGCTCCATACCCAAGCTCGAAAAGGCAATCCGTGAGTCCTGGGTAAACATCTCACCTAAACACCTAAGAAACCTAGCTCTTTCACTACCCCGACGTCTCCAAGCCGTGAAGAAGAGAAAAGGCCACCCAACCAAGTATTTAAAGGTAATTATAATACATTATTTTCTATAAATGTCCTTGTATTGTTTGTTGTGCGGGGGCGGGAGCAGGGCGCCGCATACTTTTGACGAGTACCGTATATTATATATATATATATATATATATATATATATATATATATATAATATTATATATATATATATATATATATATATAATATTATATATATAATAATAATTATATATATTATATATATTTATATATATATATATATATATATATATATATATAAAATATATATAGATATATATATTATTAATATTATATATTTATATTATATATATATATATATATATATATTAAATATATATAATATATATATATATATATATATATATATATATATATATATTATATATATATATATAGTACAAAATATATATATATATATAAATATATATATATATTATATATATATATATATATTATATATTATAATATATATATATATATATATATAATATATATTATAATATTATTTCATGGTCACATTAATATGCTTTTTATATAACTAACTAACTTGAAACTGGAATATTTAGCTTATTTCCTAGGAACACTTGTTCCCCTTGCCGATCGGCCTCACTGTCATGGGCGGGTTGACGCGGAGCGCCAGAAACAAGTCCAGTATACAGTAGTCTTTGGTTCAACAAAATATATTCCTCCAGAAAAAAGAAAAAATTCATCGTCAATTTGCAGCTTGACATGATTGTTCAGATTGTAATATAATTAAAAATGCCGAATTTATAGTAATCTGGCATAAAAATATCATGAAAATCGATATAAAGCGACATCTCGTGTATCAGCCCGTTTTAAGTAAATAGGCTGCGATGATTTAAGTGCCGAAACCTTTATTCAAGTGTCTCGGCGGTTTGTGGCTCGGCGGTCGTGTCCTCAGCGATTGATTAGTGATAATGCTACTAACTTCGTAGGAGCCTCCCCCATATTGTTAGAAATATTAATCATCCATCAGTAAAAAAATCTCCATAGATTTAAAGGGAAAATGCTCATGGATCCTTACTATCCCCAGAGCTCCTTGGCAAAATGGTTTCACAGAGAGAATGATTGGCATAGTTAAGTCTTGTCTTTGGAAAACTCTCCATAAGACAAAGATAGGTCTAGAAGAACTGAAGACCATAGTGACTAAGATTGAGACCCGTATCAATAACCGACCCTTAACCCTTTCACGCACGAAAAGTTTATTAAGTTTTTTTCCCTCCACTGCGACATCAATTTGGGGGTCTCTAAGTTGCCCCGCGGAATGGCCTGACTGTGCGGCGAATGTTTTGTTTATGTTATCAATTTCAACCACGATTATTCTTTTTTCCTGGCATTATTATATATCGTTGGTATCGCAAGAGTTTATTCTGCCTTATAAAAGACAAAAATAACAAGAAATGCAAATAAATAGCGGAGTTTAACGACTTCAAAAAACATTGAGTAAAGAGAAATAAGAAATACTTACGTTCACCACTTCGTAGCTCGATACTTCCTAAGTCGACTTTTTATGATGTATATGCCAATAAAAGCGGACTTTTATGAGGATTCCAACGCTACCATTATAATTTTCATATGGCCAGTAGATTTTGAGAAAATGGAGGAAAGCTGAAACACACGTTGGAAGACGGATGGCTAAGAAGGCGGGCTAACACGCTGCCTACTGAGAGTGAACAGGGACACGGGCCCTTATCACTTCAAATCCATTCGCACGAGCGAGTTGACAATTAGTTTATTTTATAGGCTTAGCTTGGATCTTTTACGCAGAACATTTTGACGCGATTCTGATAAATACTTTATTTTTGGCGAATTAGTTTTTAGTTTTTTGACGCAATTCGCGTCAAAAGCTAAGATGTACACGGGCCCGTTTTGACGCGATCGCGTCACCGCGCGTGAAAGGGTTAACCTACTTAGATGATTCATCAGTAAACATAGAAGCTCTTACTCCCTCACATTTCATTTATGGGAGAAGACTGGAACCCTTTCCTTTAATAGAAACAAGGGAGGATATACATGATCCTACAATAAATGACCCGGCTCAACATCTCCGGGAAGGTTATCACATCTTAGGTAAAATTTTAAGGTCATGGGATAAACATTGGAGTGCAGATTATTTACTGAGTCTAAGGAAAAAGTTTTATGGGGATCAACAACCAGAAAATCTAAGTCAGATAAAAGTGGGAGATATAGTAATCCTTAGGGGAGATATGCCTCGTTCGCAATGGCCTCTAGGAAAAATAGCAAAATTGCATACTGATGGAAAGGGGATTGTGAGGCCAGTTGAGTTACAAGTGAGGGGACAACGATGTGTGCGGACAGTACATAATTTGATTCCCCTAGAGTTGGCTGAAGAGGTAAAGGAGGACTCTAAGGCCCGTACGAGAGTCCTGACGGTAGGCGGTAGAACGACGAGCGCAGACCTTCGTTTACCATAAGAGGGATAAAATACCCTGTAATTTTGGAACGAAGAGCAGGGACGAGGTTGGCCCCCCCGGGCACGGTTGGAGACCGGGTTTTCCCTGTGTCTTCAGCAACCTTCGAAAGAATTTTTATTACATTCCTAATCTGGAGGGATTAAGAGATATGTAAAAAAAATTCCTGCAAACTGTCAACTGCTATGGAGGGTAGGGAGGGAGGGAACCCTCCCCCAACCGTGAGTGTGCAAGATGATGTACGCCCTGTCAGACTACGATTCATGCCTTCTACATTTTTTTATAGCTTGGGAAGCAACTTTAAATCTGCGCGGTAAATCTTGATGAACGGATTCTGGCGTTAAAGATCATCCGCGCAAGCCTGTATATATATATATATATATATTATATATATATATATATATATATATATATATATATTATATATATATATATATAATATATATATATATATATATATATATATATATATATATTATCATATATATATATATATATATATATATATATTATATATATTATATATTATATATATATATATATATATATTATATATATATATATATATTAAATATATATATATATATATATATATATATTATATATAGTATATATATATATATATATATATATATATATATATTATATATTTATATATATTATATATTTATATATTTATATATAAATATATATATATATATATATATATATATATATATATATATATATATATATAGTACATATATATATATATATATAAATATATATATATATATATATATATATATATATATATATATATATATATATATATATATATATATATGTATATATATATATAGTATATATATATATATATATATATATATATATATATATATATATATATATATTTCATGGTCACAATTAATATGCTTTTTATTATAACTAACTAACTTGAAACTGGAATATTTAGCTTATTTCCTAGGAACACTTGTTCCCCTTGCCGATCGGCCTCACTGTCATGGGCGGGTTGACGCGGAGCGCCAGAAAAACAAGTCTAGTATACAGTAGTCTTTGGTTCAAAAAATATATTCCTCCAGAAAAAAAGAAAAAAAAAATTCATCGTCAATTTGCAGCTTGACATGATTGTTCAGATTGTAATATAATTAAAAAAATGTCGAATTTATAGTAATCTGGCATAAAAATATCATGAAAATCGATATAAAGCGACATCTCGTGTATCAGCCCGTTTTAAGTAAATAGGCTGCGATGATTTAAGTGCCGAAACCTTTATTCAAGTGTCTCGGCGGTTTGTGGCTCGGCGGTCGTGTCCTCAGCGATTGATTAGTGATAATGCTACTAACTTCGTAGGAGCCTCCCCCATATTGTTAGAAATATTAAATCATCCATCAGTAAAAAAATCTCCATAGAGTTAAGGAAATGCTCATGGATCCTTACTATCCCCAGAGCTCCTTGGCAAAATGGTTTCACAGAGAGAATGATTGGCATAGTTAAGTCTTGTCTTTGGAAAACTCTCCATAAGACAAAGATAGGTCTAGAAGAACTGAAGACCATAGTGACTAAGATTGAGACCCGTATCAATAACCGACCCTTAACCCTTTCACGCACGAAAAGTTTATTAAGTTTTTCCGTCCACTGCGACATCAATTTGGGGCTCTCTAAGTTGCCCCGCGGAATGGCCTGACTGTGCGGCGAATGTTTTGTTTATGTTATCAATTTCAACCACGATTATTCTTTTTTCCTGGCATTATTATATATCGTTGGTATCGCAAGAGTTTATTCTGCCTTATAAAAGACAAAAATAACAAGAAATGCAAATAAATAGCGGAGTTTAACGACTTCAAAAAATATTGAGCTAAGAGAAATAAGAAATACTTACGTTCACCACTTCGTAGCTCGATACTTCCTGAGTCGACTTTTTATGATGTATATGCCAATAAAAGCGGACTTTTATGAGGATTCCAACGCTACCATTATAATTTTCATATGGCCAGTAGATTTTGAGAAAATGGAGGAAAGCTGAAACACACGTTGGAAGACGGATGGCTAAGAAGGCGGGCTAACACGCTGCCTACTGAGAGTGAACAGGGACACGGGCCCTTATCACTTCAAATCCATTCGCACGAGCGAGTTGACAATTAGTTTATTTTATAGGCTTAGCTCGGATCTTTTACGCAGAACATTTTGACGCGATTCTGATAAATACTTTATTTTTGGCGAATTTGTTTTTAGTTTTTTGACGCAATTCGCGTCAAAAGCTAAGATGTACACGGGCCCGTTTTGACGCGATCGCGTCACCGCGCGTGAAAGGGTTAACCTACTTAGATGATTCATCAGTAAACATAGAAGCTCTTACTCCCTCACATTTCATTTATGGGAGAAGACTGGAACCCTTTCCTTTAATAGAAACAAGGGAGGATATACATGATCCTACAATAAATGACCCGGCTCAACATCTCCGGGAAGGTTATCACATCTTAAGTAAAATTTTAAGGTCATGGGATAAACATTGGAGTGCAGATTATTTACTGAGTCTAAGGAAAAAGTTTTATGGGGATCAACAACCAGAAAATCAAAGTCAGATAAAAGTGGGAGATATAGTAATCCTTAGGGGAGATATGCCTCGTTCGCAATGACCTCTAGGAAAAATAGCAAAATTGCATACTGATGGAAAGGGGATTGTGAGGCCAGTTGAGTTACAAGTGAGGGGACAACGATGTGTGCGGACAGTAAATAATTTGATTCCCCTAGAGTTGGCTGAAGAGGTAAAGGAGGACTCTAAGGCCCGTACCGAGAGTCATGACGGTAGGCGGTAGAACGACGAGCGGCAGACCTTCGTTTACCATAAGAGGGATAAAATACCCTGTAATTTTGGAACGAAGAGCAGGGACGAGGTTGGCGGTCACGGTTGGAGACACGGGTATCCCTGTGTCTTCACGCAACCTTCGATGAATTTTTATTACATTCCTAATCTGGAGGGATTAAGAGATATGTTAAAAATTTTCTTGCCAATATGTATTTAAGTATAAGTATAAGATTATTAGGTATTACATATGCGGCAATAAGTGATTTTAGTGATAATAATTAAGGAGGTTCAGGATAGAGGGGTGGGTAGTGGCTTGAGCCGTCGCCATCATGAAGGTCGCTGCCAGAACCCGCCAGGACGGTTCTCTTACCGCATATGTTCACATGAGCGGTAGAGAAACTTACGTATACACGCCTCTACTGTTAATTAACTTCATTAAATATATATTTCACCAACTTCATAGCCGATCGCAACGTTTCTGTTGATGTTTTTGATGAGTATAAGGGCAAATTCGCATTATACACTATTTTAGTCGTACGGCTGGCTACGCAGTTTGAAGCAGCACTGTTGCCACTATATTGTCGCAGGCGCGAGATCTCAACCAACCTCCGATGTCGACTCTCGGTAACAAATGGAAGGTTTGCCGTTCGTCGCTACCTCGCTGTTCGTCCCTCTACCGCCTTCAACTCTCGGTACGGGCCTAAGTCTGCATCTTGACATACCAGCTTAGGGGACTCCCGACACGAAGGCAAGCTGCTTCAAAGTGTAAAACCACTTGGAGAACCCTCATAAAAGGGGTCAAATCACCTGAAGCAAACCTTCATCTTTCGCCGGCCCCCAGTTGTGGAAATTATCCACTAAAACCGTTCTCTAATCGGAGAGGAGTGTGTGGTGGGATCCCCCCCCCCCTATCACCAGGGGAGGTGAGTAAAATTCCACTTTGTACATATTATTGTAGAATTCAATTGGGTATAAATTATGATACATTAAATATAGTAATATAATTCCAGTGGTATTAACTATTACCACAATTAATCAAAAGGTTAACATATATAAGAGTTGTGAGGAAAAATTATTGGAACCCTCCACGTGTATGAGTAATTATTATTGGAACCTTATTCCAATTGGAAACTAGGTAGACGTGCAGCTTTCTCCGTACACCAATCAATGTTAAATCCTTGTCAGAAACAGAAGTCTTAAGTGGAAAGCTGCATACCCAGGAATGGCCTTACATTAAGAAGAACTCCAGCACATATACTTTGATAAATGTATTATTGCCGACCCTGACCACACTCCATACAAGAGGCCATTTTAGCTCCGGGCAGCAAAGCTTGACCTCCCTGATGAGCTTGAGCTTCAAGCTGTAGATGGAGTCGACCATGGTGGCTACCCTGATGGCACCCACAAGGACGGTGTTCACGCTGTCCTAGAAGTCAAGCTTGGCCACACCCATGAGGCAGCGAATGGCGTCCACACTTTCCGTGCTGCATTCTTGCGTCGCTCGAAGGGAATGCTTGCCACCTTGGACACGAAGAATGCCCGTTCCTCCCTTGGTGGGCGGCAGTGGTGACCCTGAGATAAGGATCGAGGAGAACCAGCCATTGGACTCGGACGGAGGGAAGATGAGCACTGAATAAAATGGGAGAGAGAGAGTGTGACCACAATAACTTCTCTAGTGCATTTTCATGCCAAGATAAGTTGCTGTGGTCACTCTCCATTTGCCAATTGAACCAGGGTTGTGACCGTGCTGAATAAAATAAGTTGTTGTGGTCACTCTCCATTTGCCAATTGAACCGGGCTTGTGACCGTTGCTGAATTGGTTGGCAATTCAGAGCAGGATTGCCCACAACCACTCCAAAAAAGTAAAAACACCAAAAATAGCAAATTTAACCTGTGGGCCATAACCAACTGGTTATGAAAAGAAATTATGTTTTAATAGATGGCTGCTATGGCAGCTTAGAGTTTTACTATTGCTGTACCAAGTGACAGTACCAAATGGGCACCTGCCCGAACGCAGCTGGTGTCCCCTCTTGATTGTGCAGATCCATGACAAGTCTGTGTAGGCCTGAGTATTCTGAGAAATTAAGGATAAGGCGATACAATGTGAGCCTGCTACCGTGGATGTAGCAGTGCAGCCTGACGCTCGAACGATAGCTTTCAAAAGAATGTTCGACACAACCTCAGTCTCTCAATCTGGACCAGCTTGTGTTGCGTGAGCCCGACGTGAGGCCGTCACTTAAGAGAAGCAACACATAGTGATGCTCTTTGATAACGATATCGGTCTAGGACTTAAGAAGGACAGAGGGAAATGAGAGTAAGAAGAATAAGATATTATATGGAATGAAAGAAGGAGGAAAGAGGGAAGGCGGACAGGTATGAAGGAAGAGGATAAGAGGTAACTAAAGTAAAAAGAGAGAGAAGGAAGGAAACGGATAAGAGGCGAGTGTAAATACTTTAAATACCATAACAAAAACTCGGGAATAACATACACACACAAATGGTCCCTACACCTCACCACCACCATCTTTCCCGTCCACCACCACTACTACCACTGTGACTACCACCACCACCACAGTTTCGCTGGGTGGGGCAGGTATAGGATTCCAGCAGTCGAAAAACTCGCTGTCAGATGAATCTGCTTTTAAGGCCCTTTATACCCTATATAGTATATACTATATATATATATATATATGTTAAGCCCCATGCACTGCGGGGGGAGTAGTGCGGGGGCTCAAATGCGTTGATGCTCCTGTTAGCGGACCCCCCAACCCGCTACGGTTCTATGCAATCGGCCGCTGACGTGGCATGCCAATTAACCCCGGCACCCCTACCTGCAGGGTGCCAGGTTGGGCATATCTCCAGGCACTGAAGGTAAACGGAGCAGTGCCCGTGGCGTCGGAGATACGGGAAGCTTGTCTCCCCAGGCTGGTAAACGCCCCGGCATTGCCGGGGGGGGCGACCCTCCCTGTCCCCCCCGAGGTCCCTGACTTGCTTACAGTTACCCCGGGGGCATCCTTAATCGCCTGCCCTGTCATGCACTGTACGTATTATTAATACATCACCATCTGCTGCGTAGCCTCCTGGAGGGCCTGTACGTGGTACTCAAGGGGCCCTCAAACCCTGCTGCGTGTGTCTCGCCATGCCCCGGGGTCCCAGGGGAAACCTCAGGGGCAGGTGTCTAGCAGGGCGTCGTAGCAGCGTGTCTAGTAGGGCGTCGTAGCAGCGTAGAGTTTCACCTCCGCCCCTAGCCTACCGCTAGTGTCTCGCCCCAATGCCCAGTGGTCCCCCGAGGGCCCTGAAGGGAAGCCACAAGGGCAGGTAGTGTTGTAGGACGTCGTGGTATCGTATAGTTGCATTTACCCGCCCCCAGGGGCAATGTGGAGCGCTCCTTGTTCGCCCCGCCGTGGCCCCGTGGTCCCTGGGGCCCAGGAGAAAAGCCACAGGGGCAGGTGCTCTAGTAGGGCGTCGTAGCAGCGTTGAGTGGAGCAGCACCTGCTCCGGGGGGACAAAGCGGAACAGCGGACGTTGGGGCGTTAAGGGCGTGGCGTGTGTTGGCGCGGCAGTGTGGGACTCAGCCACATACTTGAGCGCGTGTAGAGACCTGTGAGGAATACACGCGTAACTCGCTCTCCGCCGTCGGTATAACTCGTTCACTGCACTAAGACAATACATTAGTCTCGTAATCTCGTTACTCTCGTAAGAGATCACCGCGACGCAGCCAGATCGTGTGCCCGTGTTGGAGGATATATATATTCTGATCTTTGACTCCTCTGTGTTCAGGGAGAGGCCAGGCGTGTGGTGGTGGTTACAGGCCAAAGGTCACATCAGTCTGACAGTTATGAAGTTAAGGGTGTAAGGTGACGGCGTGAGGTGATCCCCGGCCCTGGCAATTCTGCTGGGGCAGCACTCTTCTCCCCTCGCGGGCTGCTAAGGACAACTTGCGTCAGCAAACATTGTCGTATCTCTCACTATCTACTACCGTTATCAAGAGATTCTCTCTTCTTCTCCTCTTCTATTTCCTTATTTATCCTCTTCTGCTTTCCTATTCCTCATTCTCCACGTTCCCAGCCCGCACAATATATATAAAATATATATATATATATATATATATATATAATATATATATATATATATATATATATATATATATATATATATATATTAATATATATATATATATTATATATATATATATATATATATGATATATATATGTATATGTAAGATGTATATATATATATAATATATAATATATATATATATATATATAATTATAAAATATATATATATATATATATATATATTGTATATATATAATATATATATATATATATTTTATATATATATATATATATATATGTAATTGTAAGTATGTATATATATATATAAAATATATTAGGGTGGTCCTTTTTTTTCAACTTTGGAAATGTTATGCTCTCACCCCCTTTAAAATGAGTCCACTAGTCCTAAAAAACGTCTGTGCTGAAGTTTAAAGCTATACGAAGAATATTTAGGGGTAGTCCAGGGATCGTACTTTCGTACCTTTATGTACTTTTTGGGCGTCCCAGTCCAGTTTTGGGTAATAATACTTTTTGGACTAGACAATGAGGAGACACTAGACAGTAGACATCATAAGCATTTGCAGGCCTCGTTTTTAGCATGCCCATGCAATGTATGCAAACTATGCATGCTATTTGGTCATAACTTTTTTTTATTTTTCCATTGTATTATATAAACATTTGAAAATTATCAAAGGAAAATTTTTTAAAAAAGGTTTCAGAGTAAATTAATCATTGACCTGCCTCCATCCTCTCCATATTGCCGTCCCCACCTTTTTTGTTCGCAGCGGTGCTCTTTAAAAGGGGAGGAGAAACGAGTTAGGAGATTTGTTATATATGATTTAAATGATTATGTATTGACGCCCCGGGAAAGTCCCAAGATCCCGTCGGAACCGAGGAGGGTCGGGCCCAAGCGTTTAGAACCCCTGGACCAGGGGGGACACGACATGGTGCAGCCCAAGCTTCGATACCGCACATCAAAAGGGATCCAAGGAGGCGCTTGTGGCTCATCGAGCAGAAGATAGGGCAAAAACCCCTCCACTTCGGATGCCCACACAGTCATGGAGATCTCCTTGCTAGTCACCCATCAGTCCCTAGATCAGAAGGTGAAAAAAATCTTAGTGAGGGAGCCCAGACTCCCACCAGGAAAAAATGTATTGAGGCCCGAAATGAGAATAGAGTATTAGATTCATTACCAGAAGTGTAAAAGTAGAAGTGCGGGGGGTTTTTTCTAAAGCTTTATCTGGCCTAGTCAGGCCCACCTAGGGGTATGCAGTCAGTTTTGGGTCTCCCTATTCAGGATGGGTTAGTGGTTAGAAAAGGGGAGAGAAGGATGACCAAAAAGAACAAGGGATGGAATTTTTGTTTGAGGGAGTTTAAAGTTTTAAATTCATACCGAGAGACGCAGAGAAAGGGGGCGATTGATAAAAGTTTTTAATGGATAAAGGGTTTAAAATAAAGGAGAGGTGGGAAAAAGTTCACGTTTTTTCCCAGGGTAAAAACAAAAAGTAAGGGTTTCAAGGGGAAAAAGGGAGTTTTTAAAAAGGAAAAAGGGAAAAAAAAATGGTTCACAAATAGGGGGTGAAGAGTGGAATGGTCCAGTAGAAAGGTAGTTAGGCGGAGTCATTAGGGAGCTTTAAAGGGGAGCGATAGGTTCATGATGGGATGCAAAAGGGGATGTAGGTAGTGTTTAGTGACAGGAACTACCACGGTAGCCTCGCGCTCTGTAGCTCTTATTTCTTATGTTCTTATGTTCTTATGTTCTTGCCGCTTCCTTCAAGGCCTGTATGGGAGTATCTTCTGGGCCGGATGTGCTCCTCTTCAAGAAATTCCAGGCCGGTTGGGAGTTTATTGACAGAGGCACCTGCGAGTCCGGGATGACGGATGATGTGGTCCGCCCGCGCATCTCAGCGGAGAGCGAGCGCATCATTGAGTTCGCCACGAGTCAGTTGGCAGCCCATCAGCCACGGGACGACTACCAGGAACTACTGGAACTGGCCATCCTGTTCCTAGGAGCTGTTCCCCCTCCAGGAATCCGTTTCCGCGCCCCTGGCCCATTGCACCACGCCCGCTGGATGTCGAAGGCAATCTACTCGCTCAAGGTCTGGCTCTTCCGACGCCAGTTCAAGCTGACTGCAAAGGAGGAGAAAGGCCTACGGGAGATGTGCTGCTTTGTTGTCCCCGTCTACTTGGAATGGTGGTTCACTGCCCCTAGTGCGGTCAAAGCTCCGCGGCACGACCTGAACCTGATGAAAGCCCTCCTGAACTACAGCACCACCAATTCCGCCATTTCGACGGCCACATCGGAGAAGCTACAACGCCACTTGTGGTATCTCTCGGAGGAGCTCGTCGGCTCGACCCTTTTCGACGAAGACGTGAGTCTGGCGATGAAGAGGCGGATGCTGGAGAGCATGAAGCGGCAGGTGGAGGACGAAGACGAGGAGCCCCTGAAGCGCTGTAACCGGGATCTCGCGACCCTTGCTGTGAGCCAGCTTGATTCATTCGCCTCGCCGAAGACTGTGGACTTTTTGGAGGCCGATCCTTCCTCATGGGGAACAAACCGAACTTTCCGTGCTGCGCAAGACCAACTGAAGACCCTTAAAGTGGTTAACGACCACGCTGAGCGGGGGTAGCTCTCATCCAACAGTTCAACCGGGCCTTGACGAAAAACGAAGAACAGCTTCAGTTCCTCCTTCAAGTGGTAGCTCATCATCGGCACACCTTCCCGGATGCCTGGAAGGCGGTGCTGGCCCAAACCCAGCGACAATGAGCAGAGTGGTGCCTGTGAAACCCCTGCTTTGAGCAGATAATACGCACCTAAACGTAATATCTTTACTATAGAGCTGAGGGGGGACTGGGAATTGTACACCTGGGATATTCATTATTAATTATAATGCATAATGTTCAAGGCGTCTGGACTACCTCTAAATATTTTTCAAACAATATATAATTTTAACTGTGAAGTTTCCAGCCCAAGTGGACTCGTTTCAGACCATGAGAGGTTAAGAATTCTTACTTTTATTTTTTACCCCCATATAAGGACCACCCTAATATATATATATATATATATATATATATATATATTATATATATATATATATATATATATATATATATATATATATATATATATATATATATAATATATATATATATATATATATATATATATATATATATATATATATATATATATATATATAATATATATTATATATATATATTATATATATATATATATATATATATATATATATATATATATATATATATATATATATATATATATATATATATATATTATATATATATATATATATATATATTTATATATATATATATATATATATATATATATATATATATATTATATATATATATATATTATATATATATATATATATAACATATCAATCATTGGGGGCATACGCCGGGGGGCACGTCGCCTCGCCCACCATACGACGCCACTCCCGGGGGTCACCACGCGCGAGTCCCCATGCAGACTCCTTTCCCACACCAAGCAGCTCTCGACAATAAACACCAACTTTTATATACATCAACCAGCCACGAGCCTTGTGAGCGCCCCCTTGGCCTCCTCCACGCCGGATTGTCTCTTACAGATACAACCCGATGGGAAGGATCAGTTTCAGGGTAGCGTGCAACATGCCCATATAGCCGACGTTGGCGCTGACGGACTATGCAGGTAATAGGCCTCGATTCAGTCTAACGGTGCAATCGCTGATTTGACACGTAATCATCCCAGCTATACCCCATGATTCTGCGAAGACACTTATTACCAAATGCATCGATTCGTATCTTCAAGTCGGTATTTAGTGTCCATGTCTCACAACTATAGAGTAAGACAGGGATCACAAGCGACTTGAAGATCCGGATCTTTGTCCTGCACAGGTACCGACAACGCCAAATATTCCTGCTGAGCGAGTCCATAACACCGTGGGCTATGCCAATCCGCCGTTAGACTCCTTGACGTGACCCGCCGTCATTATGGACTGCGCTACCAAGGTATGTAAAACTTTCCAAGATCTCAATGTCTTGCTGCACGCATGAACAGACAGTACTGTTTCATCTAGTAAGCCTCCAAACACCTGGACTTTGGTCTTAAGCCAGGAGACCTCAAGTCCAAGCCAAGCTTTGCCTCCTCGTGCAGCGCCTCGAGAGCCATCACCGGGACCTCCAGCGACTCAGCAAAGATTTCTGCATCATCGGCAAAAACAAGATCAGTGATCTTGGTGTTGCCGACGGATGCTCCACAATCACTTTGATCTACAACTTTGCCCAATACCCAGTCCATACAAGTGTTGAAAAGTGATGGGTCAAGGACGCAACCCTTGCCTCACTCCTGTATTAACAGGAAAGAAGCTGGATACACCTCCCCCACACTTCACAGCACTCTCAGTCCAAGAATACAGACCAGTCATCCAACCAATAGTCCTTGCAGGAATCCGCGTAGTCGCAGAAGATCCCAGAGTGACTCACGATACACTGAGTCAAATGCCTTTTTGAGATCAACATAGGCTGCAAGCATCCTCTGTCGAAACTCACGGCGGCGTTCCACTAGGACACGAAGCGCTAGGATACGGTCCGTTGTTGACTTACAGGCGTGAACCCAGACTGCTGAGGTCTCTGATGCTTCAGCAGATGACTGCGGATCCGTGTATTTTTTTATTAGCAATTGCGAATATTCGCATGTTTTTTCAATATTCGCATTCGCATTCGCATTCGCACTCCCACTCGTAGTAGTTTGCGAATATGCGAATATTTTGCCCAAATCAATAAACTTTAATAAACTAAAATGAGAAACAAGTAACAAGTGAACATAATATTACGCAAGCAAACATATAATTAAATTAATAGTTTAGCCGAGCGTTAAAGTTAAAGGCCGTGTCACACGGACACTTTTTCCGGCATCTTTTGGTATTTTGCTACCATTTGATGCCTCATACCGGCATCTTTTGGACAAACGCGGAGTCGTGCATGATCGTTCTCTTGCCACCAGTACTGGCATCTTTGTTTACATTTTGGAGCAGCCGACGCTAGACTTGTACGAACTACACATTTCAGTGAAATAAAGAGAAATTACCAATCTTGGGTGGTCAAGAGATGCTGTAGCATCTCTGTGTGATATGTTTAGGGAAAATAAGTGCTGTATATACCTGTATAATTTTGTATAGTAATAATAATATGGTGTAGATGAGAGGAGAAAAATTAAGTTTTTAGAGTAGGGTAGGAGAAATAAATGTTTTTACTCTCTTTTCTCTATATATACAGGACACGTGTATGATATGGTACATGCGTGTTATTTAGATTTGTTTACGTATGCTTTAGATATATAGTTAAGTTTTGAGTTGTTGATGAGAAGTTATGACGCAAAATGTTGATAAAAAAAAAAAATTATTAGGCTGCGTGTGTTTTACGGGGATAATATGATGAGTGTTATTTTTACTTGATTTAGGAATACAAGTAAAGTTTTGAGTGGTTTATTTATGGTATCAAGGTAAATGTGAAGAGGGAAGGACATTTTATAGATGCCAGTAGAAACAGAGTAGCTAAGATAGAAGAATAAGAAAATCTTAGCTACTCCTGTAGGAAGATGCTCGTAGCCGAAGCGCCGTATGACAACACGCACTTTTTGCCTGCCACCACTACGGGCATCTTTTGGTAGCAAAATACTAAAACATGCCGGAAAATATCGCTCGTGTGACACGGCCTTTAGTTTAAAAAAATGAGGTAAGGAGGCGTTGTGGTAGTCTAGGCCATGGTCCCTCGAACACTACCTCCATCCTTCGCCCTCCAACAGAGTGGCAGCCGCTAATCTCAAGGTCACTGTAACTGAACTCAACTCATTGCCTCGTGCGCCATATTGCAGTAAGCATATAAGCACTCTTCTCTGTCACCCACGAGCACAATCAACTTTCTTTGAAAGAGAACAGAATTGCAGCAGCCTACTGCGTAATGGCGTCCAGTCACATCAGTGTGGTTTGGGACTACGTATTTCGAGATTATCTCTAATGACATTGCAAGGTGTAAACTTTGCAATAATAATTATTCATGTAAGATATTATCATGTAATTATTCGCGTAGGAATGGGTCCTCGTACCGCAACCTAAAAACATGAAAATTGAATGGAATTTACTTTAGACATTCATATTTTTATGGCTGAACTCTTACAATACATACAAAAAATTTCAGTTACCTGTATGATATCAAAAATAGTGTATTACTTGACATATTATGTAATAGTCGCAATTCGCATTCGCATTCGCGAATATCAAAATCAAATATTCGCATTCGCATTCGCGAATACGGAAAATAGACATTCGGGCCATCACTAATATACATATATATATATATATATATATATATATATATTTATATATATACATACATATACGTATACATACATAATTATATACATACATAAATATATATACATATATAT
>JACEEZ010019957.1:225509-265509 GCA_016584305.1 Chionoecetes opilio | reverse complement strand
ATATAGCAAACATTTCCGAAGATAACGGTATATAATTTATACTGATGAATGCATTTGGTAGGGGAAAAATTACTCTGGAAGTAAACTTTTTCCCTTGCGGCAGACTCCCGCATCTGTGACGTCATCAACTCTATGCTCAGGCCTGGTGTGCTAGGAGGCCTTGCCAGAGCACTGACTGGTAGCCTACCGATACAGAAACAAGCAGTTGGTCAAAATGGCCATGAAAGTAAAAGTTGCCCAGTCTATCGCTACGGTGAGCAATGAGCATCGCTTCACCCATGCCCAGAAACTCTTGCAAGCGCCTTTTGGGTGCATGAGTTCCACTGTGACACACACAGTAGTGATGGTGATAGAAGTGGTAATAGTAATAGTAGTGTTGGTTAATATTCCGCAGGAGTTAGCAGGCTCCACAGGCCTTAGAGCTTACTTTTTCTCAATAATTTTTGGTTCAGTACAGGGAGGTCCCGTTATACGAGCATTTGGTATACGATAATCTGATGATACGAGAGTTGTAAATTAGGGTCTATTTTAAATATACGAGATCGAAAATCCAATGATACGACATTCAAACTGGGGTAAGTAAAATTATCAAGTTCAAAATGCGCGCCCTACCACTCCCAGGCTGGACAAAGGGGGATTTGGTTGACCCCAGTGAGGTCACCCCTAGCAAGCCGTGACCTGAAGGGTAATTAAGCATATGGCGCGGCCTGACATTTAGGGTAATTAGCAGGTGTGCGGCCCCAACCTTGGGACCGCAGTCAGGTCACCCCTAGCAAGGCGTGATCTGATGGGTAATTAAGCATATGGTGCGGCCTGATCTTTAGGGGTAATTAGCAGGTGTGCGGCCCCAACCTTGGGACCACTACACTACCTTCTCTTGTATCACGCGGCGTCTCCTACATTAAAACGTCTTTATTGCTTGTTATGCATGTTTTATGTTTAATTAATGTGCAGTTTATGTTATTTTGGGTGCTATTTTCTCTTTCAGAATGCTTTTTCTACAGAATAGGTAGTACAGTGTGGACGCTAAGAGATAGACGTAGACGCTGTATGTTTGTTGTGTTTGCTATAGTTTATTTTAGCTTGAAAAACATGGTGTTTTTTTTGTTTTTTTTAATTGATGGGGTCCTGGAACCAAACCTATATTTTACCATTAGTTATGTGTTTCGTTATACGAAATTTCGCTTTACGAGTATGCCAGGTTGAACCTAACTGCTCGTATCTTCGGGACCTCCCTGTATACTGTGCAGTAGTTGTTCACTTCCGGAAACCAAAAATATAACTTATTTTTATATAATTATAGCTAGATGAGGTTACGTTTAGGTTAGATTTGCTTAGATTTAGGTTATGTTAAGGTTGGGTTTAGGTTAGGTTCGGCTTAGGATAGGTTTGGTTTTGTTGCGTTATTTAGGTTAAATAAGCGAATATAATGATGCGTGATTGCCTGGCCGACCCGGCTGGTTGGCGGCCAGTAACACCTGCGGAATATTCACCGTAGTAGTATTAGAACGTAAATTATATACTGTTATCTCCGGAAATGTTTGTTCTGTAAGATTATAACATAAAACACAGTTAAACGCACTAAATAAATGTTATTATGAGATTGAATAAATATGCATGAACAAATTGAATGCATGAACTGAATAAATATGTATATAGTTAAGTGAAACAATTCAGTTAAACTCATCGCCATTTAAGATTTTGTTAGAGTTTTTAAAATGCAGTATATCAAAAGAAGCGGAATTGTATTAGCTTTCTCTTGATATATTTCGTTTTCTGATAAATGAATTAGCACCATGAAAAAATTAGCGTTAACTAAATAAATAACGTCATCAATAGGGCTGTAAGCAGCGCGCCACCCTCCTTAATTGCTCACCACTCAATTTGTACCATCTATATATTTTTGTATTGCTTATTATCTTATACCATCAGAACCAGAAAAGTTTGCTGATTTCGAATATGTGATCAGAAATGTTATGGGAGCAATACTCGAGGAATTGCAACAAGTTAAAGACAAAAATGTGAGAAAAATGTGTATACACCTAGTATTTCGTATTTGCTATATATATCTTATACTTTTTTTCTTCAAAATAACTATTATATTATATATATATAAATATACTTCTACTTCATTTCAAAATACTTTTTTTTTCTACTTTATTGCATATATTTTCTCTATGAAGGTCACGTAAGCGACAAACATCCTCACGACGCCACTGGAGCTTAATAATTTGAGACATAATGACAGACGCTTGGCGGCGGCAGTGGCATTGTGAGGCGCGATATCTATCCAACATTGGTGGGGGTGACTGACGAGCCACTGACGAATCATGTGTATAGTGAAGCACGAGGCACCGATTTGATATTTTCCAGAACGGTCCCTGACTATCCCTGGGTGAAGAGAGGCATCGTGACGGGGCCTTTTATGAGGCTATCAACAATGATGGAATGAGGAATGGCCTTTATTTAAAAAAAATAATTAAAAAACCCACTTTTTGGGGTATTAACAAGGTCTGCATCCTCGTGGTGAACACTGGACACGTTTTTAATAATTAATAACGGCTAAATATACCTTAACATATCAATGAGCCTGATAACTGGGTGTGAACACACACACACACACACACCGAGACCACCGCGAGACAAGGCCTGGTACATCGCCCGTGACGTCACACCATAAGGATCCCACCCGCTCCGCTCCCCGTACAAGTTTACCTACCTAATATAATGTTTATCAGTATAAACGATATACTGTTATCTTCGGAAATGTTTGTTCTATAATATTATCAAATAAAAAACCGTAAAACACACAAAGAAAATGCCATTATGAGACTTTCAAGAAATAAGCATTAACTTAAACTCTTCGCCATTTAATATTTTGCTCGCAAACATTTTACATGGAGAATATCAATAGAAGCTGAGTTTAATTAGCTTTCCATTGATATATCTCGTTTAGTGATAAATGAATTAGCGGCATGCATAAATTAGCGTTAACTAAATATAAAAAATCATGAAATCGGGTAATTTCCTACCTAATATATGTTTATCAGTATAAAATATATACGATTATCTTCGGAAATGTTTGTTCTATAATATTATCAAATAAAAAACCGTAAAACACACTAAAGAAATGCCATTATGAGACTTTAAAAAAATATGCATGAACTTAAACTTTTCGCCATCATTTTTCGCCAATCAGCTATCGGTGCCGATAGCAACCATGTGCCGCCACTGCCATGTCTCGTACCGGAATACCCACTAGCGCCGGGGTGCATAAGTAGAGGGATGTTGTTGAGCGAACAACCGTGGCCTTTAACTCTCAGAATGTCTGCCCAGATCCGTAGCTTTTCTACGGATTTTCCCGGAGGTATCAATCAATCATTGGGGGCATACGCCGGGGGGCGCGTCGCCTCGCCCACCCTACGACGCCACTCCCGGGGGTCACCACGCGCGAGTTCCCATGCAGGCTCCTTTCTCATACCAAGCAGCTCTCGACAAGAAACATATACTTGCCCCAGCCACGAGCCTTGTGGGCGCCCCCTTGGCCTCCTCCACGCCGGATTGTCTCTTACAGATACAACCCGATGGGAAGAATCGGTTTCAGGGTAGCGTGCCACATGCCCACATAGCCGAAGTTGGCGCTGACGGACTATGCAGGTAATAGGCCTCGATTCAGTCTCACGGTGCAATCGCTGATTTGACACGTAATCATCCCAGCGATACCCCATGATTCTGCGAAGACACTTATTACCAAAGGCATTGATTCGTCTCTTCAAGTCACTATTTAGTGTCCATGTCTCACAACAATAGAGTAAGACAGGGATCACAAGCCACTTGAAGATCCGGATCTTTGTCCTTCTGCACAGGTACTGACAACGCCAAATCCTCCCGCTGAGCGAGTCCATAACACCGTGGGCTATGCCAATCCGCCGTAAGACTTCTTGACGTGACCCGCCGTCATTATGGACTGCGCTACCAAGGTATGTAAAACTTTCCAATACCTCAATGTCCTCGCCACACGCATGAATAGACTGTACTGCTTCATCTAGTAAGTCTCCAAACACCTGGACCTTGGTCTTGAGCCAGGAGACCTCAAGTCCCAAAGGCTTTGCCTCCTCGTGCAGCGCCTGGAGAGTTATCACCAGCACCTCCAGCGACTCAGCAAAGATTACTGCATCATCGGCAAAAACGAGATCAGTGACCTTGGTGTTGCCGACGGATGCTCCACAATCACTTTGATCTACAACCTTGTCCAATACCCAGTCCATACATGCGTTGAAAAGTGATGGGGCAAGGACGCACCCTTGCCTCACTCCTGTATTCACAGGAAAGTAGCTGGATACACCTGCCCCACACTTCACAGCACTCTCAGTCCCAGAATACAGTCCAGTTATCAAACCTATAGTCCTTGCAGGAATCCCTCGAAGTCGCAGAAGATCCCAGAGAGACTCACGATGCACTGAGTCAAACGCTTTCTTGAGATCAACATAGGCTGCAAGCATCCCCTGTCGAAACTCACGTCGGCGTTCCACCAGGACACGAAGCGCTAGGATACGGTCCGTTGTTGACTTACCAGGCGTAAACCCAGACTGCTGAGGTCTCTGATGTTCACCAGATGACTGCGAATTCGTGTCAGCAATAGATGGGCAAGCACCTTGCCTGGCACGCTGAGCAGTGTAATACCGCGGTAATTGTTGCAGTCCTGACGGTCCCCTTTCCCTTTCCAGATAGGGACGACCAGCCCCCTTTTCCAGTCAGGAGGAATGGTACCTGATTGCCACACGGCAGTCAGGACAGCATGCAACCCGCGGATCATGGCCTCACCCCCAGCTTTGAGGAGCTCCGCACTGATATTACAAACACCAGCTGCCTTTCCACCCCTCAACTTTGCTACAGCCTCTGACTTCGTCAAGAGAGGGTGCGGTTTCGTCAATGGGAGGATCGGCATCCACTGCCTGTAACTCAGTGGTGTGAAGCTGTTCAGTTGGAGGGTCCACCGTGAACAACTGCCCAAAGTACTCAGCCCAACGAGCCATCTGCCCATCCATGTCCGACACGAGGCGCCCATCTGCTGTTCGAATAGCACTCTTCCGAGAAGGAGACTTGGAACGGAGCTTCTTCAGGGCTCAGTAGGCGGGTCGGAGGTCATTAGCTTTCAAATGACCCTCGACATCCTCAGCGAGACTCCTGACATACCTCTCCTTGTCTCTCCCCAGGAGGGTTCTAGTCCGATAGCAGCGCCCAGTTAAAAGGGACTTAAGGAAATGTGAAGCCAAATTTTTTTTTTCAATAATACTTCAGCATCCGGGAATTCTTGGTTGGTTATTTGGCGTCCTTGCCCGGCCTCCTTCCTCTCTCCCCTCCCCCCCTCCCCCTTTCCCCTTCCCCTCTCCCTCCTCCCGTAATCCCCTTCCCCCAGCCCTCCTCGCCCATTATTATTATAGTTATTATCACTACGGGTAAATTTATTTGCTACCATGACGGCAAGACCGAGTTTTATTTAGGGGGCGTAATTGTCATAAAGCTGGTTTTCAGGTTTTTTTTCCGTTTATGTGTAATGTTTGTAGATTTTCAAGACGTTTAATTGTCAATACTTTATGTGTGTGTGTATGTAACAGAGAGAGAGAGAGAGAGAGAGAGAGAGAGAGAGAGAGAGAGAGAGAGAGAGAGAGAGAGAGAGAGAGAGAGAGAGAGAGAGAGAGAGAGAGAGAGAGAGATATCACACACACACACACATACACAGTATTCCCGTCACCAGACAAGCACTGTTACACCCACCAACACCCAACCATTTCTCGTCCGATCATTATAATTACGTTCCTTTGATGAATTGGTAATAACATGCATCAGAGAGAGAGAGAGAGAGATTCCTAATTCGTGCAGCGCTAAATGTAATATTGATACAGTTCACTATACCAAATACATATATTCAACTCTAATGATCTTATTGTTCCACGTCTGTTTGACCTTTCAAAACTTTATACTCCCACACATAAAGTTGTCTGAACTAAATATATAGTTTGTCTCACGTAATATTTTCCTTTACGCTCTGACACCCAAGGTAAAGAGACAGAAGGTAACGTCACCTCCCTTTTGCCGCGCTGGGGGAAGTGACGTCAATAAGAATTAAGAGGGCGAGGAGGAGGGTGAGAGTGAATGAGAAGATGGAGGAGGAGGAGGAGGAGGAGGAGGAGGAGAAGGAGGTAGGGGAAGGGGTAGGAGGAGGAGAAGGTAAGGGAAGGGAGGAGGTATGAACATAAGAACATAAGAAAATAAGGCATGGCCTTGCATGTCAGGTGGGAAATGAACTTTGCTTGTCCCGCTAAGCGGCAATAGCGGCACAAGTAAAGGGTCTCGTCCCCAGCTTGTGTGCTAGTTAGAACTCTCTCTCTCTCTCTCTCTTCTCTCTCTCTCTCTCTCTCTCTCTCTCTCTCTCTCTCTCTCTCTCTCTCTCTCTCTCCTCTCTCTCTCTTCTCTCTCTCTCTCTCTCCTCTCTCTCTCTCTCTCTCTCTCTTCTTTTCTCTCCCCTCTTCTCTCTCTCTCTCTCTACCCTACTGATCAGTTACATTGGTGCTGCCTCCTTCCTCTGACTGAGGGTACAGAATATGATAAGAAAGAAGGGGAGGATGAGCGAGAGAGAGAGAGAGAGAGAGAGAGGAGAGAGAGAGAGAGAGAGAGAGAGAAAAGAGAGGTGGTGAGGCCTGAGTGAGGCCATAAAATATTTGAACGGTGGCGCCGTTGGCGCGATACCCATTGACGTCATGCGCACAAAGGACTGATTTTGCCTCGACGCCCCGGGGAGGTGACGTTACCTTCTGTCTCTTTATCTTGCTGACACCCATCACTCACCGAGGTAATATTGTGTCGAAATAAACACCAGGAAATAAAGAAAAAAATAGTTTTTTTTTTTTTTACCGTGTTACCACTGATTCCTGTGCTGGACTAAAAATGTTAAGACTGGCTGAGACATCAATGATTAGCTGTTTAGACTTTAGATTGAGGACTGGGAACTCTCTCTCTCTCTCTCTCTCTCTCTCTCTCTCTCTCTCTCTCTCTCTCTCTCTCTCTCTCTCTCTCTCTCTCTCTCTCTCTCTCTCTTTAAAAAAGCTGTATTGTCGCACCTTTGGTTGTAGTTTCCAGTGTATTTATTGCAGTATTGAATCATACATTTGTATAAGTACATTATTTGCACAAACACTAACTGTGATGTGTGTGTGCGTGTGTGTGTAAGCGCGCGCGCGCGCGCGCGAGAGAGAGAGAGAGAGAGAGAGAGAGAGAGAGAGCATAAGAACATAAGAAAATAAGAAAATAAGGAAGCTACAAGAGGCCGTGAGACCTATACGAGATAGTTCCTGTTACTTAACACTACCTACATCTACCTTTCATCCGCATCCATGAATGTATCTAGCCTCCTTTTAAACCTCTCTATTGACTCCGCATTAACTACCTGTCTACTGAGTCCATTCCAATCATTTAACACCTTATTTGTGAACCAGTTTTTCCCTATTTCTTTTTTAAATCTACGTTTTTCCAGCTTGAATCCGTTACTTCTTGTTCTACCCTGGTTACTAGCCGTAAGAACTTTTCCTACGTCTCCTTTATTATATCCCTTTATCCACTTAAAAACTTATATCAGATCGCTCCTTACTCTGCGTCTCTCGAGTGAGTGTAAATTTAACAGTTGCAATCTCTTTTCATAACTTAAATTACGCACCCCTGAATAATTTTGGTCATCCTTCTCTGCACTGATTCTAACAAGGCTATCTCCATCCTGTAAAATGGAGACCAAAACTGAACCGCATAGTCAAGGTGAGGTCTGACTAGAGCCAAATAAAGCTTTAGAATAACCTCAGCACTTCTACTTTTAACACTTCTGGTAATGAATCGTAACACCCTATTAGCTTTATTTCTAGCCTCAATACATTACCAAAACTGAACCGCATAGTCTAGGTGAGGTCTGACTAGAGCCAAATAAAGCTTTAGAATAACCTCAGCACTTCTACTTTTAACACTTCTGGTAATGAATCCTAACACCCTATTAGCTCTATTTCTAGCCTCAATACATTGTTTCCTAGGTCGGAGGTCGGAGCTCACCCTCACTCCCAGATCTTTCTCACCTTCTGCTCTTTTAAGCGATACATTGCGTATGGTGTATCTATTACCAGGGTTTCTGTTTCTCCAGGGTTCTACCAACATTCATAACGCTGCACTTATCAATATTAAATTCCATCTGCCATCTGACTACCCACTCATTAAGTTTATCTAAGTCTCCCTGCAATATATTTACATCAGACTGTGATCCAATAATCCTGTACTGTACTCTCCAATTACTCTCTCCAATTACTGTCTTAGCACCTTCTTTTGACCTACGCCGACTAGGCAGCTGTTTAAAGGAATTTTCCTATTTGTCATGCCCCCATTAGCCAGGTGTCTTTTCTCCGCGCTCCTTGACCTGTCTATAAAGGTGGTTGACGCGTCTGCCCGGCAGACCACACTCAACTCGACACTCACTCTTCACTCATAGGTCACGCATACGGCTTCGTCTCGTCGGGGGCGGCCACGTGTGCCGCCCACGCACATCATATTCCACTGTTCCTGTATTCCACTTCTGCTGAGAAATATATTCATCTTCTGTCTACAAGTTGGTAATTATTCCTCATACCCATGCACGCATATTTTAAGAGACACTCGGTAGACATACACAGACATCAGAACACGTGTTGACCACACCACTCCTCTGAGCCTAGACTGCTCGTGCCACGGCTACCAAACCCGACGCTACCAACACGCCCGCCACTCGCTCATCTCATGTTCCGGTTCCTGCCCTGCCTCTACTCATCATATTCAAGTATAATGTACCACGGTCATTGTACAATCCTACCTACCTTAGTATCATCAGCAAACTTGCTGATATCACTGCTAATCCCACTATCCAAGTCGTTGATGTAAATCAAAAATAGTAATGGACCCAAAACAGACCGTTATGGAACCCCACTTATCACCTGCCCCATTCAGATTTAGAACCATTAATAACACTGGGGAACAATTTGAAGAAAAAAATTGTTGAGTTAGATTTTTGAGCTTATTTAGACTAAAATTGGCATGCTGATTCAAAATCTGTAGTCAGTTTTTTTCTAGCACGTCAAGTTTTTTCTCCACAGCTTACCCTCCAGATAAGCAAAATTCCACTTGTGAGCTGTAGTAAAACTTGCCAGCTGATTACGATTTGACTCATCGAGAGCTATGTGGCAACTTGTTTGTGCAGTTACAATTGAGACAGTGCGGTGAGAGGTGTGTGCAGCTCCCAATAGGTCAGTACTATCAATATCTGCAAACAGAAAGCTAGAATAGTAGGAATTAGGAGGATTTGTTATGGCTTTTCTCTTAACCTTGTAACAACATACCATTGTAATTTCTATTTCGTTTTATGCTGGGTTTTTTTTTTCAAAGCTTGTAACTATTCCAGCTTAGTGTTTTATTTACATAGGTATATATTTCTTTTGTTTCAGATCATGTCTGCTCCTGCTACGTCTCGTCGTAAATGCCTAAAAAACCCTGACTCCTTCTGCTATATATGTGGTAGTTTCACCATTCCAAGTCAGAGGGCAAGCATCAGCGTATTTGTCAAACAAGCATATTTCGCATATTTTAAAGTGAAACTCGGTGATCAAGACAAGCTATGGGCCCCTCACAAAGTGTGCAAGCAGTGTGTCGAGAGATTACGGATGTGGACCAAAGGAACACGTGAAAAGTTGGCATTTGGTATCCCCATGGTTTGGCGAGAGCAAAAAGATCATTCCACAGACTGTTACTTTTGTTTAGTGAAAACATCAGGATTTAACAAGAAAAATAAAATTAAATAGAATATCCTAATCTACCGTCAGCTATAAGACCAATGCCTCATTCAGCTGAAATTCCAGTGCCAGTTTTCGAACAACTACCTCCTCTAGAAGATCTGAGTGATGTTGAAGAACGCAGTGACAGCAATGATGCAGATTTTGACATTCACGAGGATTCAGTTCGTAGGGGATTTGATCAGCACGAGTTGAATGATTTAGCACGTGATTTGGGCCTATCCAAAAAAGCTTCAGAAATACTAGCATCAAGACTGAACGAGAAAAACATACTTGAACAAGGAGTGAAGGTATCATACTTTCGAACCAGAGAAAAGTACATTTCTGCAGTACTTTCGAAGTGCCAGCGGTTTTTGTGTTTTGCCATAACATTCCTGGTTTACTGAAGGAATTAGGGCTTTCAATCTACAATCCAAATGAATGGCGATTGTTTATTGATAGCTCAAAGCGGAGCTTGAAGTGTGTCCTTCTACACAATGGCAATTTGTTTGGCGCAGTCCCTATTGGGCATTCGGTCTGTCTTCGTGAAGAATATGGAGATGTAAAGAGAGTCATTGAGTTATTGCAATATGACAAACACAATTGGATCATCTGTGTTGACCTTAAAATGGTGTCCTTCCTTCTTGGTCAACAACGTGGATACACAAATATCCCTGCTTTCTCTGTATGTGGGATAGCAGAGCTCGAGAGAAGCATTGGGTTCAGACGAATTGGCCTCCGAGATCTGATCTTAAACCTGGAGATCCTAACATTGTACATGAGCCACTTGTTGACAGGAAGAAAATAATATTCCCACCTCTGCACATAAAACTAGGTCTCATGAAACAATTTGTAAAAGCATTGTCAACTGATGGCGACTGTTTGAAGTACATCATCTTGGCATTTCCTGGGCTGTCAATTGAAAAAATCAAGGCCGGTGTGTTTGATGGTCCACAAATTCGACAACTCATCAAAGATGAACATTTCAACGGTACTATGTCAGACCTTGAAAAGAATGCTTGGCAAAGACAATTCAAAGACGTCGTCAAGAACTTTCTTGGAAATACACGTGCAAGTAATTACACAGAAATTGTTCAGAAACTATTGGAGAGCTACAAAGCGCTTGGTTGCAACATGAGTATTAAAGTACATTTTTTGCATAGCCATCTTGCCAACTTTCCGGAAAATCTTGGTGCTGCTAGCGACGAGCAAGGTGAACGATTTCACCAAGATTTGAAGGTTATGGAAGAACGTTACCAGGGTAGATGGGATGTGCATATGATGGCTGACTATTGTTGGAGCATCAAACGCGATAGTCCTCAAGTTGAACACTCCAGACAAAGCTACAAACGTAAATTTTTACCTTAACCTGCACACAACTATAGCCTTATCCTTTCTAAAAACATGATAATGTTAAATAAACATTCTATTCATGCCTATTTCTTTCATTTTTCATTGTATGTTAACATTTGCAACTTTTTATAAAATAAGCACTGTTACTGTTATGTACAGTATTTTTCATATTTTTTATGAAAACGAAAATCCTACAGTTCAAAAACTTGACGTGATAGAGAAAAACTGAGATCAGTTTTGGATTCAGCAACCCAAAAATTACTTAATAACAAGTGTCAGACCTAACTCAACAAAAATTTGTTCCCCAGTGTAATTATTGTAACCCTTTGTTGCCTATCACTTAGCCAAGCTCTAATCCAACGAAGAACCTTCCCATCTATTACATGAACCTTAACCTTATTTAAGTGTCGCTCGTGTGGTACCTTATTGAATGCCATACTAAAGTCCAGGTATATTATATCATAATCCTTATCATTATTTGCTGTCTCATAAACTTTCCTATAAAAACTCAATACATTGGTGAGACATGACCTACCCTAGGTGAATCCATGCTGTGAATCATTGACCAAACTATGTTTTTTCTAAATGCTCTCTAATGTTTTTTGCAATAATTTAGATTCCAATAATCTACCTACCACTGACGTTAGACTAACGGGTCGATAATTTTGACATTAGTCCTTTATCACCCTTCTTAAATATAGGGACTACATTTCCTTTCCTCCATATTAACGGCACTTCGTCTTTATCAACCGATTTCCTAAAAAGTCCACTAACGACTCATTAACAACCTCTTTGCATTTTTGTTAATACTCTGGGATAAACTTCATCTGGTCCTGGTGACTTAAAATTCTTCATTATATTTATACCCTCTTCTACCATTTCCTTAGTTATCACAATATCTTTGAGTTTCTCATCATCACTTCCTTTAAACATCTGTTCACTATCAGGTATCGTCTGTATATCCTCCTGAGTAAAAACACTAAAGAAATAATCATTTAAACTTTCACACATATCCACATCCGTACTTACAATCTCATCCTGCCCTATCCTTAACGGCCCCAATAATTCCCTTGTCTTTGTTTTATAGACTTGGAAAAAAAACCTTAGGGTCGTTCTTTGCCTGGCCAGCGACCTTAATCTCGTAATTGTTCTTAGCTACTCTTGTTAATCTCTTCACTGAGAGAGAGAGAGAGAGAGAGAGAGAGAGAGAGAGAGAGAGAGAGAGAGAGAGAGAGAGAGAGAGAGAGAGAGAGAGAGAGAGAGAGAGAGAGAGAGAGAGAGAGAGAGAGAGAGAGAAATGTTTTTTCATGAGTTTCGTCCCCCTCATTTCTCTCTCACTCTCTTTCTCTCTTTCTCTGCTACTACAACTACTAATACAAGCAATAACACTAATAATAATAATAATGATACTAACAACAATAGTAATAACAATGAAAAATAAAATAATAATAAAAATAATGACAATAATAATACGAGTCGAATATTTGACAAAACTGAACCACACACACAAATTAAAACTTAAAATGCACCCCATTAACAAGAAAACTACGCAATTAGCGCCCATGCCTTGGACAACCTCAAAATATCAACTAATTATGTTTTCTGTGTCTGGCGGTGGCGAGGGTGCGAGGAAAGGTGAGGACAGGCAAGGAAGTATAGAGGCAAAGGAGAGTGTGGACGGGGAGAGGTGGAAATGAGGCATAGGAGATGAGAGGGGAGAGAGAGAGATGAGAGAATGACGCAAAAAAAAAGGAGAGAGAGAGGGAGAATGAGGTGGAGTAAGGGGGAAAATATAAAAGTGGATGAAGGAATGATACTAAAGATGAAGAGAAATAATGAGAGGAAAAACGAATGCAAGAAGGAAGAAATATGGGGAATAATAAATGGGGAGAGGTTAGAATGGGTGAAGATATTTTGCGAACGTCACAGTTCGGAATATTTTTATTTTTTTATTTCTCTAATCCTACTGGAATTTAATGTTATTCTCTTTTTTTTCTTTTTGGGTCGGCTTTTAAGTTATCTGAACGAGAGAGAGAGAGAGAGAGAGAGAGAGAGAGAGAGAGAGAGAGAGAGAGAGAGAGAGAGAGAGAGAGAGAGAGAGAGAGAGAGAGAGAGAGAGAGAGAATGAAAAGAGCTGAGATGATATCCCTATCAGAGTTGCATTATTATATGTATTATTACACACGACTCTTTTTATCATCCCTCTCCTCCTACTCCATTTCTACAGTTCATTTTCATTAATTTTCATCAACTCTAAGACTACCATCTCTTTCTCCTCCTCATTTTCCTTCTATTCCTTCTCCTCCACCTTCTCCACATAGTTCTCTTCTCCCTTTCCTTCCTTCTCCTCCTCATCCACCCTCCCTTCCCCCAACTTAAGTTTTGCCTAATAGTCGTATAATAAGAGTCTTGAAGCGCCTCTAATCGTGGCCACCGAGATGATAAGGCCTGGTGGATCGCCCGTGACGTCACACCATAAGGATACAACCCGCTCCGCTCCCCGTACAAGTTTACCTACCTAATATAATGTTTATCAGTATAAAAGATATACTGTTATCTTCGGAAATGTTTGTTCTATAATATTATCAAATAAAAAACCGTAAAACACACAAAGAAAATGCCATTATGAGACTTTCAAGAAATATGCATTAACTTAAACTCTTCACCATTCAATATTTTGCTCGCAAACATTTTACATGGAGAATATCAATAGAAGCGGAGTTTAATTAGCTTTCCATTGATATATTTCGTTTAGTGATAAATGAATTAGCGGCATGCATAAATTAGCGTTAACTAAATATAAAAAATCATGAAATTGAGTAATTTCCTACCTAATATATGTTTATCAGTATAAAATATATACTGTTATCTTCGGAAATGTTTGTTCTATAATATTATTAAATAAAAAACCGTAAAACACACTAAAGAAATGCCATTATGAGACTTTCAAGAAATATGCATGCATTTAAACTTTTAGCCATTTAATATTTTGTGAAAAAACTTTTTACATAGAGAATATCAATAGAAGCGGAATTTAATTAGCTTTCCATAGATATATTTCCTTTTCTGATAAATGAATTAGAACCATGCATAAATTAGCGTTAACTAAATAAATAACATCATGAAATCGGGTAATTTACCCGATAATGAAAAAATTATCTAAAGCATATATGAAAAACCGTAAATCCTCATATAAAAAAAGGAAAAAAATAGGATAATCCATAGATAACGTCAAGAAGTCTTACGGCGGATTGGCATAGCCCACGGTGTTATGGACTCGCTCAGCGGGAGTATTTGGCGTTGTCGGTACCTGTGCAGGAGGACAAAGATCCGGATCTTCAAGTCGCTTGTGATCCCTGTCTTACTCTATGGTTGTGAGACATGGACACTAAATAGTGACTTGAAGAGACGAATCAATGCCTTTGGAAATAAGTTTCTTCGCAGAATCATGGGGTATCGCTGGGATGATTACGTGTCAAATCAGCGATTGCACCGTGAGACTGAATCGAGGCCTATTACCTACATAGTCCGTCAGCGCCAACTTCGGCTATATGGGCATATGGAACGCTACCCTCAAACCGATCCTTCCCATCAGGTTGTATCAGTAAGAGACAATCCGGCGTGGAGGAGGCCAAGAGGGCGCCCACAAGGCTCGTGGCTGGGGCAAGTTGATGTTTCTTGCCGAGAGCTGCTTGGTATGGGAAAGGAGCCTGCATGGGGACTCGCGCGTGGTGACCCCCGGGAGTGGCGTCGTAGGGTGGGCGAGGCGACGCGCCCCCCGGCGTATGCTCCCAATGATGATTGATAGATAACAGTAGTAGTGTGGTGTGATGTGTATTTCCGTGGGATTTGAATGCCAAAATTGATTTTATTGGTTTAACTGGTTCATTTGGGGTCAAACTATTGGAACATGATAGGGTTCAAATTTTCCGACCCCTCAACCCTCCTCTGGTGGGCCGTTCCATTTCGGGACCCCCCAGAACCGACTGAATTCCTAACTCCTCTAATAATGGACAGATTTCTATGATCTTAAGGTCGTTTTTGGGGTTTTAGCTGATGCTGATTCCATTTTGTTTTCGAGGCGACTGGAGGTGCTTATCATCGACTTCCGGTTATGTCAATGGCAAATTCAGGGTTAGTATCGTCATTATCATGGGAGAAATTCACCTATGCATGTAAAACCTCTTTTTCATGTTTTTCAGGCACAATAAAACGACTGGTGACGTCTATTTTGCTTCCAGAATGTTCTGTTAATAGTTAAGGATGAAAAGTATATCATGGAATGTAAATCTATTGCTCAAGTTTCTTTGATATATATCTTTTCAGGTTAGGCGCTGAGATGCGTTGAATACGATCATCTACAATGTCCGGGAACAGTGTGTGCATCATCTGCAATAGGGGTGCCACCTCTTGCAAGAGACTGATAAACAATCCTGATATGATTGCAGAGCTTTTTCTATGTTGTGAAGAGCGACTGTCTTTGGGTCAAAAAGACATCAAACAACTCAGTTATCGTCTAGCTAGCTTGGATGATGCGGCCCGAAAGTCTGTGCATTATCACAGCGAATGTCGAAAGCCCATTGTCAACAAGGGCATGATTGAACGGCTCAAGGCCAAACGATCTCTGTCTGATTCCCAAGCCTGTCTTTCTCTAGGACCAGGACGCCCTGGCAGTTCGTCTGAATCTGTTCGTCCTAAAAGAACAAAACTCGTCCCCAAGGCAGAGGTGTGTCTATTCTCTTACTGCAGCTTTTGTCCAAATGACAATTCTGAACCGTTCCACCGTGTTTTCTCCGACACGATGGGTGAACATTTCCTCGAAATATAGGCCAACACTCAAGATGACTCTGTCAGAACATGTGTGTCAGATTTGGAGGGTGCTGGAGATGCTTCTGCTCTCGAGAAGGACTATCATCGGAATTGCTTGCGATCTGTTCAGCGTACCTACACTAAAGCACAATAGTAATGACCAGCTCATTCGCTCTCTGTGTGATGAAGAGGTGATTATCTCTATTCAGAACACCCTCATTGATGCGGATTCAACCCTGTGTATGGCTGAGGTGAATGGTGAATATCTGTCCATCCTGAAGAGGTACCAGATGGAGATCACGGAATCCACAAACTACCGCAAGTATCTCAGAGGGCTCATTTCTGAAAGGCTTCCAAAGGTGCAGTTCGTCAAATCGGTGCGGAGAAATGAACTCGACAACCTCGTCCTCCCTACAGCCGTTATGCAAGGCAATGGAAATTCGGACTTCACTACTGGATAACAACAGCACAATTTTCCAGTTGAAGAACACGGCCAACATTCTACGCCACGAAGTAATGCAACACAGAAACTGGTCCTTCTCTGGCAGCTTTGACGACTTCGAACATTCTCCCTTATAGTCCTTCTGCCATTCAGCATATTTGGATTCATTGGTACCAGTTTGAGCAACCAAGGTTATTATACATTTTCTGAAAGCGTATGATCCAAGGATCATTTTGATGTATGATAACCTTCTGTACAGTGTAGCTGTTAGTTGTGAGACACCCAAATGTATAAACATGTTGTACTTGCAAAACGCGATTTTTATTATTTCCCATAAAGTATGTACAAAGCATTTCCAATGTAAATAGGAGTGGAACAGATCTGAAAATGTTACCCAAGGTAAGCCTATATCATGATAACATCATATGATGATCTAGGAATACATTAACAAACTATCAAAGTTTACTTTTAGAAGAATACATGCATCAAAGTGGGTGCGGCACTAAGAGAACATGTTGGATATATGAAAGTGTTCAATCATCTGCAGTATTAATCACTGCATCTTGACTGTCATCATCATCAACCTGATTTGTGCACGTTTTCAATTTGCACATTGTTGTACACTTTATGCTATTCATGATACATGGACAGTCTGTTGGTTTGCAGGAGCGGAGACATTTGCAATAGAGCAGTTCAAGGACGGACGCAGGGGCTGGTTTGGCGTCCATCCAGTCGATGCTGATATCTGTTTCACTGCCAGTCCAGCCATAGCCGTGTGGAGCAGGTATTTGTAGGCGTTGTACAAGTGCTGACTTCCATACGTAGGTGGCATAGTTGGCTCGCATGGCATCCTTCCGTAGGGTGTCGGCGCATGGAGGAAGCTGGTATGACTCGGCCTCGCCACGTTTTGCCAAGAAGAACTTGTACCTGTAATGATAGCAGTTATCAAATTTTATACAGGTTATGCCACTTTACATTAAGCAATGTAAAATACAATACCATATATTGAAAATATACTAATCAAAACAAAAACGACTGCGTCGCAAAAAGAAAGCCAAGAAAACATAATTCAACCAATAATAAAATTGATATAAAAAGGTGTCGCCAAGAAATTAATGTAAATATATACATGAAAAGTATATTTATTTCTAGTGAAAAGTAGGCCTATTATCTTTAGCATTAATGACTAGAGCTGGTAGCATCTCTCAACTTGTCGCTGGCGCTCTTGTTCTTGGCTTGACGATGCTACCGCATCGTCTAATTGCCACAATGTCACCTAGGGTAGTATATAGGGCCTACCTGAAGGAGTTCACATCGCTGCAGTTGTCCTTGTCTCCATACAAGGCGCAGGTGAAGGCCTGAAGTTCACTGAAGACATCGTCAAGTTCTGGTTGCTGTCCCATCTTGGTGAATAGCTGTTGGTACCTTGCACTCCGCTTCACCATCTCCAATGCTGACAGTTTGCCCTTTCCGGCAAAGGCACTGGTGGCATCGCATCCCGTCATCGCATGCATTGCTGGCAGGGCGTTGGTGACAGATGGTCCAAGGGAATCAGCAATCAGGTGGGTAGGAACAATGCGCGATGTACCTTTGGTTCGGTCAGTGAACTTCTGGTACAGCGGACATCTCATCTTGTTCTGATAATGCAGTGCAAGAACAAACACATCAGTGTCTTCACTGCTGATGACCACTGGACCGTTGACGTTGGAGGTTGATGCAAATTGTGCATGTAGCATCAGCCTTGTGTCCGCCTCTTCTTGTGTGGAATTCAGCTCATCAATTTCCTCTGATGATTCATCTGTAAGGCGGTAACAAACCTCACCAGATGTCACAAACAGTGTTCTGCGCTTGAGCCACGGCCTGTACTCCTCCTTCTGCCACTCAGACACAATGAAGTGGATCAAGTTGGTCTTATTCACTGACGATGTCAGGAACTTCCCCCACTGTTGAACTTGCTGACCACCCGCTATGTTGACGTACTGAATTTGGCAATCTCCCCTCACCATCCTCTCTGGATTCTTCACGGACACCTCCTGGTACACATCATAGACACAATGTATGGACAAGCACCCAGCACCTTCTTTGAGGACCATTTTCAATGACGCTTCCGCTATCTCAGTGAAGGTTTTCTCATCGCCAGAAAGTCTATTGATGATCATCATACCATCAATGATGGATGCCGTGGGAGCTGGGACTATGTTCGTGACTGAAGCCGTTTTCTCCAATGCTTTCCTCAAGGCGGCTTTGCAGGTCTTCTTCAGTGTGCCATCAGCATTGGCCAATGCCCAAGGTAGAGGACCAAGGGGAAAGGGAAGTACATCCTTCATGTTAACTTCCCTGTTTTGGGCCAGAACAATAATGTTCCCAAATAGATTCCGGTCTGCCTTCAATGTGATGTTGGTCCCATTGGTTCTCACTGTGGTTCCCTTGACTAGATTGGAGAAGGTCTTCAGTTTTTGCTGTGTGATGGAATCATGGAATGTTTTCGGGGAATCATCTGTCAATCGCTTTTCAAATTCTGCTTGTGCAGCTGCCCCGAGAGAATGAGCATCAAGCAAATCACGTTTGAAGTCGTCTGGGGCCTTAATGCTGCTGGCAATGTTCATGAGATCTTGCGATAGACCAAAGGGATTCACCCATGTACTTTCCAAAAGAGTGTACACGGCATTCACACACTCCTCGTCTTTACTGATGCGGCTGGGTTGAAGGTCTGGATGTTTAGATGTGGTTCCAGACATTCCCGTCATAGTTTTCATCTGCGTTACACATTCACTGTGGTATTCGGACGTGATATAGTACCGCTTCACAGAACTAGCATTGAGGCTGAATCCCTTGGTACCACCAGCAGTTTGGGTGTCCCTATTGACAGTTTCCTCGATCGTCTGATCAACTGGAATACGCCCAAATGTATTGGTTTCTCCCCACTGAACACTGAATCCACCACTCTTCAAGAATGCGTATGCATCTGGATGTTTGTCTTTGAGATTCATCATCTGGGCTATATAGACAGGCAAATGACGAGCGTAATTCACCTTGTCATACGCAAAACACCACGGAATCATTCCAGATATTGCCGCCAGATGAAGCTCCCAGTTCCTTCACGTGATGCCCTGATAGTTGCCAGCAATATTTCGACCTTGTCGATGTAGGACATCCAGTACTGCGATAGGGTACCATTTTCAAGTCGCAGAAATCCAGGTACTTTCCATGTAGTAAGAAGTAACATTTCACCACCCAGGATTTTTTCCAATGACTCTTGGTTGAGGTCTTGACTAAGTTGTTCAACATCTGCATCCAGCGTTTCAGGATACTCTGATTGATTTTCTTCGATCCATTTCCGAAAACCACTCCATATCAATCGCATCATTGCTTCATACACAATCTTGTGCAGTTGCACTCCACGATTGTACTGTTTCCCTGCAAAGGCACTTGCTGTGGATCCATCTGCAATAAGTGCAGATTCAATGCAGAGATCCTTCAGGCCGCCATCTTGAAATCGTTTGCCCAATATTGAAAGAAAGCAGCAAATGGTATGGAAGGGCCCAGGCGCATTACAATCTTGGAGTACTTGTCAGCGTCGCCCCATGCTATTGCAGTGGCCTTTGCATAGATTGCTAAGTCAAACACACAGATAATGCTGTCATTGTGCAGAGCTTCTATTATCTTCAGTGACCTTTCCAAGATCTCCTGTATAGTGCTAAATTCAGTGGCTGGTGCATTTATTGTCGGTAGGTATCCAATGTTGTCTGGTACAACCGTGACAGCATCCCTGGTCATGATATTGAATCCCGTCCAAACTTGGAGTAGTCTGGTGGGCAGTTGTCGCAAGCCTTGTCAGTATCCAAAACAGATTTTTGGAAGCAGCATTCGCCATCAAAGCTGTTGAGGATTCTTTGCATTGACTGGGATTGACAGGTGGACCAGGTCTGGCGTCCTTGATGATTCTGTACAGCGGCAGTGTGTCATCTGGAGCATTCAAACGCCTCTGTTTCATGCGAGGTATCGGTGACTCGTCATCTTCTTGCCATGGACCAAAAGTACGGGGTTGAACAGCAATGCCATTGACTCTGTGACTTGTGCCTGCACCACTCAGTGTCTCCTCAAGTCTATCAATGTTGTCGAAATCAAGTGTAGTGTAGACATGGGGATGAATATTGACTGGTAGTACAATGCTACTTCTCTCAGATGAAGCTATTTTCTGTAAGCAGATTGCTGTCTCAATCTCTTCCAGCTGAGTGTATGACACACCATGTCCCAATCTGTTCAACATTTTTATCAACTCTGTGTTTCCAGTGAGGGCCTTGACTGTGTATGGTAGGATAATATGCTTCAGTGTCCTCTGCCGGCCATGCGATATTGAGTATATAATATCCTGACCAACGGACTCAATCACCCGAGTGACATTCTCGTTTTCCTGTCGGCCACCTGTTAGAAGAGTAGACAGGAAAATCTGGAGGGAGTCTGGTATGCTGCTGGTGAGCTGATGAGGATGTGGTGGCCAAGGCTGAGGAGTTTCCGCCGCTTTTACATCTTTGTGTATAGCCATCGCAGCATTGATGAGTTGCTTCTGGTTGGATGACACTGACTGCAGGCGAGAAAGTAGTTTTTGCAAACTTAAGTTTTCTCTAGCAATATCCTCTTTTGAACAACATTCTGGGAGGATAAACAACCGGCCACTTTCATCAGGAAATATGTGTAGACTTGTCCCAAACTCTGCCTCCAGTTTCCATCTGAAATATTTCTTTGTTGATTCCATCAACTGATTGCCAGAATCTGAAACGATAAAGTCCCCAAGATGCTTCAGTAAATCTGTCATCGACACAACCCGTGGTTGATCATAAACTTCATTCCTTATGTATTCAAAGAGGTCTGAGTACCCTGAAGCAAGAGATTGTTCATAGCCATCTGTCTCCATTGATTCCTTTTCAGGTTGTGTTGCTACATTTGTAAACTTGATGTAGCAAGATTTGTGGTATTTGGCCTCCCTTGCAATTAATGATTCTGCTGAACACAGTGCAAGAATTCTTGAATGATTTTGGTCTATAGCACACTGTTTGACTTTTCCATTACTGCGTGTTTCAAGGCACTGTTGCAGTGGCTCGCGGGTCTTTGTAGACTTTATATATTTAGTCTGTCTCTCACAAAATATGCAAACTGCTGGAAGAACTGGCGTGGGAGATGCAGGACCACGTATAGATCGTCTTCTCGCTTGTTATGCAGCTGCACCAACTTCAGGACTCCCAATGGTCTGTTTCTTTTGCAGTGCATCTAAGCTCTTCTTCATTGTAAACAGAGATCTGCAGTATCTGTGGTAGTAGACATCTGCCATGTCTAAAGCTAGAAGTGGCTTGTAGTTCCTGATATGCGCGGCATCGAGTAGGGAATTCATAGACTCTTCATTCTTAGGTTGAGTGAGTTCCACGTAAGGATCCTTATCACAAGATGGAGCATGGATGACACAGCGTGCTTCATCTCTTGGTCGTTTCTTAGAAGTTGATCTGACATCAGCAGAAAATTTCATTTTGTTCTGGAAAGACGTTCTTCATAAATCTGAAAACAGATAGGTTAGAACTATTAAAATGTAATCTGTATGATAAAATTAGAGCTCAGCTCACTTTTAATAACATGGCCTAGAGAGGAAAGGTTTTCTAAAAATTTCATTCTACAAAGGCACTATATTTGTTGTACTGCCTGTTGTACTTGTTTCCTTTGATTATTAATTATCACTCACATGGTACTTATAAATACATAAATACATATGCATGGGTCCTTATTACAGTTTTACAAAACGATTAGTGTAAAAATCAAGAATTAGTCATTATTCAGTTAAATGTCAAACAAATTCCAAAATTCTGTATATGTCATATAAAAACACTAGGTATATATACAAATACTTTTAAAACTAATAGGCAAATAATAAAATGACACCAAAACCTTGTGTCAGAATTCAGTTTAAAAAAGTATCTATACTATATGTATAATAAACAAAATAAGCTCACTCGCGTCACGCTTTTGTAAATTCCAAGAATGAACTGCTGACCGATATACGCTAAATAGGTACTGCATAATGCAGTTTAATACGGTGAAATTCTTTATTAGACAATACAGAAGTATTCTGAATGGCTGTTGCAATCTACAACTGTATCCTTATCTTATCCATGAATCGATTCTATTTATAGTAACATTGCAAATGTATTAATAATATACTAGATACTGCCGTTACTGGAACATTCATAGATTGTTATTTATTTTTACTTTCTTATCACAAATATACCTACTTCGTAGCTAAAAGGTTGCTTTCTGATTTCTTTATTGCCAGCAATTCAACAAGTAGGTTCAGAGATTCAATAGGAGAGCGATCGGCTATATTACATATTATGCATCAAATATATAGAAATTATAGTTCTTTTTCATAACTAAAAGCTTCATAACTCTTAACAGCTACCTTTCTCAGAGGTTTATCATGCATTTATGAAATCCTTAGTCCAAGACCTTTAAAATGATGTATAATAACCTTGGTTGCTGTTACTGGTACCACGAACCCCCATTGGCAGAAGCACTATTACTCCAGTTCTTCCTAACACATCTTCTATTTGGCCCTCATGTTATCACGGTGTCGGGAATGCGCAATGAAGAAGTGGACAAAACTGTGGATGTTGTCTCCCAATTTCGAATCCAGAATACTCGGAGTGATCGCCAGGTCATGCACCAGCCAAAGAAGGATAGCGGAATCCAGAAGACTGTCCAAACACCCCTCTCAATTATATAATAGGGTTACCTCTTACCATCCACTCCAGAGTGCGTGATAAGAATCTAGTCAAGAATCTATCAGAGGTCTGCATTGGGAGCGATTATCAGATGATCCTATGCCTGGAAAAGCGTGTGGAGCAAGGTGTTCTCCAGAGGATGAAGGACATCGGAGGATTCTGTCTGCCTGATTTCGTGAAGAGAGGGGTGAACGTCTGGTTTGCTGTTGATAACATCGACCTCTTAGAAGATACGCCAACTGGACACAACACATTTCACGGCACAGTGGTCGTGATCAACCAACGAGCAGAAGAAGGAGATCCCATCAACCAGCCACTTGCCATTCCAGACAAGCTTGTCTCCCCGTCACCACTCAGGTTTGAGGTCAAGTACATAGAAGAGCAAATCATCAAAACCAAGCCAATACGATTTGAAGTCTACCAGCTTGGACTGAGGAAGCATCTTGCAACAACAGACTTCATTCGCACTTGGGTACTTGCGAACTACCTCGCTACTGAAGACAGCAGTATTGAAACCCCAGTTGACCGACCTGGCGAGAATGAGGAGAACCAAAGTATTGACGAGCAGCTAGATCAAGCTCTACATCAAAGTTCTCAAAATCCTGAGACCTCTATTCTGTCAGTGACAGAACGGATCAAGAGGGATGCGAAGCCAGTTAAGGAAGAAGTGATGCCAACTTGGGCTGCAACGAAGTCTCTGCTGTTAACTACTAATCTAACACGATCCTGTCACAATCGTTGTCAGACAAACACAGAGGTTTATTGCTCCACAAAATGACATTGATGAATGACTGATTTAGTCCTCTAAATACCGGAACTGTAAATGTTGCAAAAGTTATCATTTATTATTATTATTATTATTATTATTATTATTATTATTTTATTTATTATTATTATTATTATTATTATTATTATTATTATTATTATTATTATTATTATTATTTTATTATTATTATTAGTATTATTAGTATTATTATTAGTAGTAGTAGTAGTAGTAGTAGTATGAGATTATTATGTTTATACCTATGATGTATACGTATTATCATGCAATTTATTGATAAATTTCTTCTATTTTGAACTTTTTTTTATCATTACATGTATTAGCATTGATGTACAGTTTTGTTGAGAATTTTATTTGTGATGGTAATAAATGATTGTGTATTTTGAAATGTCAATCTTATTTATTATATATGCAATGAAACTTATAATATTATACACACTACAGATACAAATAGTGTATGGGCTAAATTCGAGCAATTACATGTACACCAATATTCATCACATTTGGGTAGTCTTGGCATACTTACCTTTTACCAGAACATTTTGAATGCAAAATAGAGTGCACCAATCGTCTTATCGTGCCTGAAAAACATGAAAAAGAGGTATTACCTCTATAGGTGAATTTCTCCCATGATAATGACGATACTAACCCTGAATTTGCCATTGACATAACCGGAAGTCGATGATAGGCACTTCCGGTTGCCTCGAAAACATGACAAATGGACTCAGCATCAGCTAAAACCCCAAAAACGACCTTAAGATCATAGAAATCTGTCCATTATTAGAGGAGTTAGGAATTCAGTCGGTTCTGGGGGGTCCCGAAATGGAACGGCCCCCCAGAGGAGGGTTGAGGGATCGGAAAATTTGAACCACTTCATTTTCTAATAGTTTGACCCCAAATGAACCAGTTAAACCAATAAAATCAATTTTGGCATTCAAATCCCACGGGAGCTGTTTATATGACATGTCATACCACACTATAGACCTGGGTGGGCATTTTCGAAGGGGCTCTAAACTACACCCTCTTAGCGTCCTAAGACCGACTTAGTTATACCGGGCTAAGAAGACTGGTAAGGAAGCATTTTCGAGCGTCATCTTAGCCTCGTGTAAGGCCAACCCTTCTTAGTGCCCCCACCTCCCCTCCAACCAATCAGCGCGCGCGACACAATTCTGTATTTGGCGGGAAATACGTATACCACGCCGAGGGAGTCTCTCTCTCTCTCTCTCTCTCTCTCTCTCCTCTCTCTCTCTCTCTCTCATCTCTCCTCTCTCTCTCTCTCTCCTCTCTCTCTCTCTCTCTTCTCTCTCTCTCTCTCTCTCTCTCTCTTCTTTTCTCCTCTCTCTCTCTCTCTCTCTCTCTCTCTCTCTCTCTCTCTCTCTCTCTCTCTCTCTCTCTCTCTCTCTCTCTCTCTCTCTCTCTCTCTCTCTCTCTCTCTCTCTCTCTCTCTCTCTTTTTCTCCTTTTTTTTCTTCTATTATTTCTTCTCCCTCCTCTTCCTTCTCCCTTTTCATCCTCCACACGCACATCATAGCCAGTATGTGATATTATCGTGAATAACGAAACTTTTGTTTTCTGGTAAGTTTTGATATGCTTAGAATTAATCTGCTAACCGTTTCTGTCGCAATTTTTTTTTTATATATATATATATATATATATATATATATATTTTTATAGGTTTGGTATAGGTTCGGTTAGGTTCAATTAGTTTTTTGTCATTTTGTTCCAAATCACAAAAAAGTTATTTGCGACATAACTGGTTAGCAGATTAATTCAAAAACATCAAAACTCACCAGAAAAAAAAAAGTTTCGTCCACCAAAGGAAGTAGTGTTCATCTGGAAATTTACCTTTTTTTCTCTTTTTTATAAGATTTCCTCTTAACTCCCCCAGCAAGCTTGGGGCTGCTGGTAGGCAGGGTTTTCTGGTGAAGAGACAATATCCCAAGTGATTTACGAGTAAAGCAACGTACTAACCTCATCAAATAATATCCCAGCTAGGATAGAAACCATAAACTAGAAACCATATCTAGTCCACTAAAAAAAACACAGAAACCATATCTAGTCCACCCAAAAAAAAACAGAAACCATATCTAGTCCACCCAGCCCACCCCAAACAGGGTTTTCACCATTAACCTCACCTAATGATCTCATCTCACCATTAACTTAATCTCACCGCCTACCCAAGAAGCTTATTAATTAACCTAACCTCACCGATTAACAGTGGTGGAACAAGGGGTGTAAAAACGGGGGGGCACCATAGTTTTCATATACTATATAGGCTATATATATATATATATATATATATATATATATATATATATATATATATATATATATATATATATTTATACATAGTGTATTATACAGCCTAATATACTATATATAGTCTAAAATATATAATATGTAACCAATAATATAACCATTGTTGTTGTGGTGACAGAGAAAATTGCGGGCTAAGACGACCCCAACCCTGCCTTAGCCTACACTCGCTGCGCTGTCCTAGGCGGAGCGAAATTTGCTTTCGAAAATGTCCAACTAGCGCTAAGATGGTCTTAGTCCCCTAAGATAGTCTTAGTAGTGTTCGAAAATGCCCCCCCTGGATGTGACACTCGGCAACGAAGCGCGCTGAACGCTGCAGTACTGCCCCATGGCCGTCTGCTGGCCCATTCACTTGCTGCATATGACTATCTTGACTATGGCTAGACTAGACTATGGTTTATCAGTATATATGATATACTGTAATCTTCGTAAATGTATGTTCTATAATGTTATCAAATAAAAAACAGTAAAACACGCTAAAGAAATGCCATTACGAGACTGAAGAAATATGCATTAACTTAATATTCATTTAAACTCTTCGCCATTTACAACTTTTAAGTCAACTTTTAACATGAAATATATCAATAGAACCGCAGTTTTATTAGCTTTCCCTTGCTATATTTCGTTTTCTGATAAATTAATTACCACCATGCATAAATTAGCGTTAAATAAATAAATAAAATCATCAATCATGTAATTTTCCAGATTGATGAGGTTATTTATTAAGTTAACGCTAAATTATGCATGGTGCTAACTCATTTATCAGAAAACGAAATATATAAGTAAATAAATAACATCATCAATCGGGAAAATTACCCGATTGATGATTTTATATATTTAGTTAACGCAAATTTATGCATGGTGGTAATTTTCATTTATCAGAAAACGAAATATATCAATGGAAATCTAATAAAATTGCGCTTCTATTGAAGTTTTAAGTTTTAAGTGGCGAAGAGTTTAAGTGAATATTAAGTTCATGCATATTTTTTCTGCCTAAGGGGAGGCCTCTTGACAGGCTGACAACACCTCCTCTTCGTCTTCAAAACAGTCATCAATTTCAACAATATAATTCTCTACTGGTCAGATTAACTAGATAATTTATCTGGCTTACTTGTCTATAGGTGTTAAAAACATATTTTAAATACATAGGCTTATAGAGCAAGGAATGTAAAATTAATGAGAAAAAAAACTTACTTTCACAGTACTGCGGTGCCAAGTGTGGGGTCAGGCAGTCCAATTTTGGGGAATACAGACGGAAAAGCGAGCTACCCTTCCTCCCTCGACCGTGGCTAACACCACACTGATTACTTGTCGGTCGAGCTCCGCTTCCCCTATGACGTGATTGGCGCAAAAGGAAAAAAAAACGCGTTTTCCGCGCAAGGGCTCGCCACAATTGTCCAGCGATACCTGTCCACAGTGTCCAGGGTTAATACAAAATACAATTAACCCTCACAATCGTTCTTTGCTCTTCTCGATGTAAGGCAGAAGCACAACGCAACACTATAGACAAAATCACGCAAAGCCGAGACTCTCAAATTGTAAGGATAATTACAGCAGGATTGCATGTAAATTAGCGAGGAAGTTACAACATAACTGCATGAAGTTGTCAACGCTGATAAAACACTTGACGTGGCAGCGTGTGGGGCACCTCAGGGAGCCGCCGCCCGCCACGCTCAACAAATGAGAACACACTTCATTTCTTAAAGTAATCGTCCAGACCCAATTTTTTTTTGCCGAATTATGTTGAATGTACATTCAAAACACCTAATCCACCAAAAATAATTGATTTCCAGGCCTTATTTCCGTAAAAACACGACTTTTGTAAAAAGAGCGCGAAAAAAAAATCTTCCTTCGAACAGGGCTACGACTGTTATTGATGACGTCAGAACAGGGACATCCGCAGACACTCTGTCTGACACCTGTCGGCAAATGTTATGATGAGCGATTGTACTTCGGTGTCAGACAGTGAATCTGTCGCTGTGACAGATCTAGAGTGCGATGCTCAATCTGATACCGAAAGAAATGACGCTGGTCGCGTATACTATGAGGAAAACGAACCTCAGATTGTCATGGGATCCTATATGTTTGAGCCCGAGTACGAGGTGGATGAACAGGTGTTAGCCAGAGCCTGAGGTTCAGCGGGAGGACCTGCACTTCTCCAAACATGGATTGGTAAATAAGGTTAAACCATGTTGTGTGTGGGAATCACAATGAAGGTATTTTCCCAGAAAATCCTATGGTTATTTTTTGGAGCTACAGTCAAACGTCATTACTCGGAAACCACATACTAGCATTAACTACAGCATAGATTTTGGAAAATATGCGGGCGGGAAGGCAGAAAGTGTGACAGCGAGACCACCACAGGGTCTCTCACCACAGGGCACGCCCACTCCAAAACCCTGGTTTACTTGGTTTACTTGGTCTTGTTTAGAGGCAAAGCCTCACAGTCGTGGTGGCCCACCGCTGCTGCCAGTCCTGGCGTCCCTGTCTAACAGGGCCACCTGGTCGGGTTATGGGTGTTGGACTGAGTCACTGTCTTACGGGGGGGGCCCGCCCTTGTCCAGCACACCCGTGTACACAGGCTCACCTCACACTCGTCGTCCCCAACCCACACACTGGGTAGCCGCCCTAGTCGTGCTGCACACTCTCACCCAGTCTTTCACCCGCTGTGTACCCTCCTACACACCGTTTTCTCAACACAACTGCTCGCCCCAAACACACTATAGCGTGTATCACCCTACACACGCCACTCCTTTCCGTGTGCAACTTTTCTCGAAAGGCACAGCTGTCTTGCTGCACCCATAAAGGATGCATGCATGTGGCATATACCCAAAACAAATCTATCAAAACACCCAATATCTTCAAGTACTATATTTATCTCTGTTTACGTGCCTCTCTGATCAGCGCGGGAAGAGGAGCCTCCCTGATGCTACGTCACCGAGCCTGAGCATGACGCCCTGCAAACATTGAGAGTATTTTGAAAACTCGGGGAATTTGCAGATTTGATTGCGGATTACACTGGTCGACAAAAAAAAATCGAAGATATGGTTCTGACTAAATAAAGCTGATTATGGGTAAATCGACCCTGCTGAACTCGAATCTGATGTTCAATTAACTCTATCACGTCCAGTTTTTGAGAACCAGAACGCAATTCATGAAAAAATAGGGGGAAAAATCTGCATAAATAGGTTTAAACCAATGTTTTCATTTTAAACTCTTAACCCTTTTTTCTTTTCTCAAGCCTATTTAGAGCAGTGCAGTTTTTTTTGAGTCTGTGTGGTTTGTGCAGTGAGCAGGGGGGGGTGTGCGCGCTGCGTATGGCGAGGGGTTACAGGCTGTGTAGTACTTTTTATCTACTGACGTCCCGCTATTGACATATGTTTAAACATTTAATTTTTCTCTGCAGATATGATGTGTTTGATTTAGTGGAGTCCTAATTTTTAGTTGGTTTACCGTATATAGTACCTTGTACCGGGCTGTGATGGAGCGCCGTAACTGGTGTGAAGCATCGGACAGTTTTTTGTTACATATGTGGAATTTTTACCCCTAACATCTGAAAAAAACCTCTTCCCAAGAATGTTAAAGCAGCTTATCTGCTTTACTTCAAGTGCCGTATAGGTGACAAGATAAGAAGTGGGCCCCCACGTAGCATAAAACCCCCTGTGTGAACCACTTGAATGAATGGATCTTGGCAAAGGGCCATCAGCATGGCATTCGGCATCCCAATGGTTTGGCGTGAACAAAAGGATCACAGTACTGACTGCTACTTCTGCCTCACTAACATCAAAGGATATTCGTAAAACGCGAGCTAAAATCAGGTATCCTGACGTACCCTTCTGCCATCAGGCCTGTGCCACTGGTCCTGATCTCCCAGTTTCCAAATGTTCCAAATTTCAAGTGCTATAAGTGAATCAATTCGAACGGGAGGATAAACCCATGGGGTACAGACTTTCAAGAAATGGCAGACAACAGAGAGCCCAAAATTCATCAGTCGGGAAAAGCTACATGACCTTGCCCAGGGACCTAGATCTACCCAAGGAGAAAAGTGAAATCCTTGGATCTCGTCTCAAGGAATGGAATTTGCTACAAAAAGGAGTTTTTCATCACCACGTTTCGTCGTAGACTAAAGAACTTTCCAGCTTCTTCAAGATGGAAAACAAGCTCTGTTACTGCTTTGATGTTGACCACTCATTGGGAAAAACTTTGTGAGTCTCACATTATGATAAGAGTGAGTGGCGGCTGTTCATAGATTCAGGAAAAAACGCTAAGGCCGTTCTTCTGCATAAGGAAATAAGCTTCCGAGTGTTCCAATTGCGCATGGCCATGAAATGAGTGAAACTTATGAAAATATGAAGACTTTGTTTCTTTCTGTTTAAATATGAACAACAAACGTGGATCTGTGTGGGGACCTGAAGGTAAACTCCTTGCTTCTAGACTCCAGTTAGGTTTTCACTAAGCACATGTTTTTTTCTTTGTTTGTGAGACTCTAGGGGCGGACAGCAAACATTCCCAAAAAAGGAATGGCCAGCACGACCGAAAGACTCACCTGGCAGGTTCAACTGTAAAGTCAAACCTCTTGTTGACAGCGAAAAGTGTTTCTTACCTCCATTGCATCTGAAACTTGGGTTAATGAAAAAGTTTTGTGAGGCCATGGTCAAAATGGTGCCTGGCTTTCGTATTTGTTAGCAAAGTTTGAACGCACTGTATCTGAAGCCAAGTAAAAAGGGAGGTGTTTTCAATGGCCCTCAAATTCGTCAACTACTCAATGATGATGACTTTTTTAAAGAGCCTAACTGCCCTGGAAAAAGCTGCTTGGAAGAGCTTTTTTGGCTGTTATAAAGAACTACCTAGGCAATGTTCGAGCATCGATTATGAGGAACTTGTAAATGACATGTTGAAGAGTTACCCATGCGCTTGGGGCTCGGATGTCACTCAAATCCACTTTTTTTTCCCTTCACATCTTGATTTCTTCCCAAAGAATCTTGGGGGCGGGCAGTGATGAGCAGGGGAACGTTTCCACCGGACATTGCCAACCATGGGAAAACCCCATACCAAGGACGATTCAGTCCCCAAAATGATAGGGGACTATTGCTTGGACGCTACAACGTGAAAAATAACATATTTAAGTATATTTTTTGCCAGATATGTACATTAGGTCCTAATAAAGCCGCAGGCAAACCCCCAAAATTTTAAATTAACGAGTAAAATATATTAACGTAGGGGGATTGTTTCGTTAACTATATAATTATATATACGTATATAAATTTTAATGCTATTACAATTTTAAATGCCGATATTTCAAAAACTATACGTGCTAGAGAAAAAGCAATGCCTTTTTTAAATCACAGCGAAAATGCTTTCCAACCCACACACCCAAAGAACTCAGAACCATTTTTGGTGTCGACCAGTGTTATTTAAAAAACGGCTGAATGGTAACAAAAAATGACGACGTATTGTTGATATAAACTCGTTATGGCTATGAATTTGATTCATTAAATCCGGAATGATGAAATGGTCTGGACGATTACTTTAACACGATTTTCCTTAATGCAAAGTCATAACTCATTACGTATTATACAAACTTGAATATTACCTGGTGTATGAGTTATCTCTCTCTCTCTCTCTCCCCTTTTCCCCTCTTCTTCTCCTTCTCTCTCTTTTTCTCCCCTCTCCCCCTCCTCTCTCTCCTCTCTCTCTCCTCTCTCTCTCTCTCTCTCTCTCTCTCCCCTCTCTCCTTTTCTCTCCCCTCTCTCTCTCTCTTTTCTTTTCTCTCTCTCCTTTTTCTCCCCTCCTCACGCATGGAGGTGGCAGAGGCATCCCCACAAGGGCGTTATGGCCACGTGTATACTGTGTTACTGCCTCTCCAACCCTTACGTACTCCTTAGGCCGTTGGCACACGAGCGATTTTGTGGTCGCCGTGCCGTGCCGACACGAGTCGCTGTTACACGCGATTTGTAGCTCGACTGAGGGACGCCACAGAGTCGCCCGTGTGTTAGGTTAGCCGCGGCAGAGAGACGCCACTATACACGCTTCCTCATTTTCAGCATGGACTCTTGAGGAGGAAGCTACTCTACTACTTCTGCTTCTGCGACGTCATCGTCGTCGTCGTCATCAAAGACAAAGATCCATGTGGATGCACCCGCTAACATCTGGGAGGTTGACTTACGGACAATTCCATACCCTACTGAACAGTCTAGAGCAGACAATGCCAAATTCTTTAATTACTTCAGATTGTCACAAGACAGTTTCAACCATATTATTACCTTACTTAAACCCCACATTCAGAAAGCAAATTGAATTCAATTCGTCTGGTGAATGACTGACTGACAGGTCGCAGCTTTGCCCGCCACCGACCGACCACACAATTGGCCCGTGTGAAAGGGTCCAAGCCACAAAGCTACGCCACTCGTGATGGGGATCCGCGTCTCCTCGCCACAGCCGCTCGTGTGAAAGGGTTCGCGTCAAAACAATGGAAACCTATGGAAAACCACATCCCCGCGAGTCGCGCCACAGAGTGGCCCTTGTGTCCGGGGCATAAGTTAACCCTCAAACAACCATGGAAAGGTGCGGAAAGGGTGAGATAGACGCAGTTGCAACAGGAGCAAGTACAATCATCGCCTATTTCTTCTTCCTTTTTTCCTTCCTCACTACTTTCCTTCTTCCATCACTCCCTCCCTCCTCTTTTCTTACTCCTTAACATGCATCTTGAATGATCGTCCTATGATGCACTTATAACATCACAATCACATAAACTTTTCACTGATCCTGACTGTTAACGTGCAACTCAACCTGTCATTCAATACGGTATATAAAAAAAATACTGACTCGGATAAGCACAAATGTGGTGGTGTTGTACACTTTACAACACCACTTTACAACACCACCCGCTTTATAAGGAAAGAGTTCGTACTCGTGATACAGAAAGACAATCAGTACTGTTGAGTCCACACTGCATACATCCTCCCATTACCGCTAATTACTAAACTACTGTAGTCAGTTTTTAGTATTTACACAAGTAGAATTCCATCACAACCACTGAAGTATTCCTCGGTATTCGCCTGTGTGTTATCCATGGTAGGAACAACGTCAGAGGGCGGGTGGGTTTTATTGGTGGTGGTGAGGCTGAGCGGACGGAGGTCACGTAAATGCCACAGCGATTCCCAAACATTTCTGCGCTGCTGCTGAACCTAAATGGCCACTAAAGTTGATATGCTGAACAAAATAACGCGGCGACGGCGGATCATTCCTGGCAGTGACTGGTGAAAGAATTTTGTTTCTTCAGCCACAATGCAGTGTTTTCCTTCCCGTGTCCCCGAAGATAATCATGATGTGTTTTATTTATCATTGCCGAGCGGTATTATCTTGTGCCTCTCTTGTGGCTTTGCGGGCACTGTGTCGCTAGAAAATAGCTACTGAGGATTAGACTGATCGATTTGCAAATGTGTGTGTGTGTGTGTGTGTGTGTGTGTGTGTGTGTGTGTGTGTGTGTGTGTGTGTGTGTGTGTGTGTGTGTGTGTGTGTGTGTGTGTGTGTGTGTGTGTGATATTCTGTCCTGGCTGTTCCTACTTGACTATCTCTCTATCTATCGATCTAGCTATATATCTATCTATCTATCTATCTATCTTTCTCTCTCTCTATGTGTGATGTCAGCAGGGACTCATAAAAAAACTTCGATCTTTATACAAACAGCTTCTTAATCAATTTTATTCATCGAAGTAGTATAGAATGTGGCACATTAAAGGTGACAGCGCTCAATATTGGAAACGAGTGATTATGATGGATGATGATGATGATGCAGAGGAGGAGGAGGAGATGAAGGAGGAAGCGGAAAAGAGGATGATATACAAGAAAAAATGAGTAGGAAGGGAAAGAAGGATAAGAAAAGGGCGCTTAGGAAGATGAAAAGGAAGAAAAACAGGAAAACGTAACAAAACGAGGAGAAGAGCAAGTAAAAAGACGAATGAAAAAAAGAGAGAGAAAAGTGGACAAAATATATTACCATAACCCAACCTTGCTTAATAAATTACAATAAATCTAGATTCATTGCGTTCCTTTAAATGTATGGACTTATATATACTCTTTATTATTACTATTATTTATGAATTTATTAACCCTTTTTATTATTTGTATGTATTTACATTTATCATCAGGGGAATAGAAAGGAGACTTAGATATAGGTGTCCAGTATTTACCATGGTATAAGTGATGGTGAAAAACAGTACCTGACTAGAGAGGCAAGACCAGGTGTATCATTAATTAACTTGGCTATTACGTGCATGGCTGGGTAATGCACAGGTGTGACAGGTTGAGGGTGAGGGTTATATTTTCTATATCATAAGTGTTGGGTTGGTATTCTTAAAGCTATCTGATACTGAGGTCTTAGGTGTAATAAGAGAAACTGTATATATTACATGGAGAGCGTTTATAATGTTATCAATGGTTACTTTAGAGATTTATAAGTATATGATAAGTGGTAATGAATTTTGTATTATTATTTTACGCTATTGTTTTGGAGATACGCTTATCTGTCTATATGTCTGTCCTCTTCCCCTACATCACTCTCTCCTACTTACGTCTGTCTTCCTCCTGTTTAGCATAGGTATATTCTTCCGTCATGTCCTGCATTTCTCCTTCCTTTCCTTTTACCTTGTTTATCTCCTTATCTCTTTCCTCCTTAAATGTCAACCATTCAATTCACTGGTCGACACCAAAAATGGTTCTGAGTTCAGTGTGTGTGGGTTGGAAAGCATTTTCGCTGCTGATTTAAAAAATGGCATTGCTTTTTCTCTAGCACGTACAGTTTTTGAAATTATCGGCATTTTGGAATTTTTAAATAGCGATTATAAAGTATATTTACGTATAGTATAATTATATAATTAATCGAAAGAGAATCCCCCTACGTTAATATATATTACTCGTAAATTAAATTCTGGTGGTGCCTGCGGCCTTAAGGACCTAATGTACATATCTTGGCAAAAAAAATATACTTAAATTATGTCCAATATATCCCCCCCGAAAATGTGCCACATCTTGTGACATATCCGAAATATGCCAAACACAGTAAAATTTTGAATTTAAATATATATATATAATATAATATATATATTATATATATATTATATATATATGATATATATATTATAAAATATATATATTAAATATATATATATAAATATAATATAGTATATATATATATATATATATATATCATCTATATATATATATATAATTTTTCTGTGTTTTGGAACACAACTTCGAGATTTTTTTTGAGATGAACAGCTGCGCCTACTTCGAAGAAACAGTCAGATCTAGACTGTTCTTAGAAGGAACAGTCAAGATCTCAAATTGGTATTAAATATACATATGATCAAAACTATACCTAACACACAAAAGTACTTCACCCTGCTTCCATAGTACATCAGAAGTGTTTATGTAGTTTTTGCTCTTTCGTTGTAGGAGCAGCTACTTTCGACTGTCGAGACTTGTCAAGCGTCAGCAATAGTCCCCTATCATGTTGGACTGAATCGTCCTTGGTATAGGGTTTCCATGGTGGCAATGTCTGGTGGGAAAACGTTCCCCCTGCTATCACTGACCGCGCCAAGATTCTTTGGGAAGAAAGAAATCAAGATGTGAATGGAAAAAGTGGTTTGAGGACATCCGAAGCCCCAAGGCATGTAACTCTCAAACATGTCATTTACAAGTTCCTCATAATTCGATGCTCGAACATTACCTAGGTAAGTTCTTTCTAACAGCAAAAAGCTTTCCAAGCAGCTTTTTCCAGGGCAGTTAGGCTCTTACAAAGTCATCATAATTGAGTGTTGACGGAATTTGAGGGCCCCCCCCCCATTGAAAACACCTGCCTTTACTTTGGCTTCAGATAAAGTGCGTTCAAACTTTGCTAACAATACTGAAAGCCGCACCATGTTGATCCATGGCTTCACAAAATTTTCATTAACCCAAGTTTCGATGCCAAGGAGGTAGTATACACCTTTTCACTGTTCAACAAGAGGTTGGTTTGTATATACAGTTGAACCTGCCAGGTGAATCTTTCGGTCGTGCTGCCATTCCTTTTGTTTGTAATGTTTGCTGTCCGCTCTAGAAGTCCCACAACAAAGAAAAAACACATGGTGCTTAGTGAACCTAAATGGAGTTCCTATAAGCAAGGAGATACCTTCAGGTCCCACCCCCACACAGATTCCACTGATGTTCTTCAGGTTAACAGCAGATAAACAAAGTCTTCATAGTTTCATAAGTTCACTCAATTTCATGGCCATGCGCAATTGGAACACTCGGAAGCTTATTTCCTTATGCAGTAAGAACGACCTTAGCGTGTTTTTTCTGAATCTATGACAAGCCGCCACTCACTCTATCATAAGTGTGAGACTCACAAAGCCTCAAACCTTGTTCAGAGTGTGTCAACATAAAAGCAGTAACAGAGCTTGTGTTCCATCTTGAAGAAGCTTGAAAGTCTTTATGGTCTACGACGAAACGTGGTGATGCAGAACTCCTTCTGTAGCAAATTCCATTCCTTGAGACGAGAATCCAAGGACTTCACTTTTCTCCTTGGGCTAGATCTCGGTCCCTAGCAAGGTCATTATAGCAGTTCCTGACTGTGAATTTGGGCTCTCTGTTTCTGCCATTTCTTGAAAGTCTGTATCATGGGATTATTCCTCGTTCGAATATGATTTCACTTATAGCCACTTGCAATTGGAACATTTGGAACTGGGAGAATCAGGGCCCCATGTGGCACAGCCTGATGGCAGAAGGTACGTCAGGATACTGATTTTAGCTCTGCGTTTTTACTGAATACCTTTGATGTTAGTGAGCAGAAGTAGCAGTCAGTACTGGTGATCCTTTTGTTCACGCCAAACCATTGGGCTGCCGAAGCCCTGCTGATGGCCGGTTTGCCACCGCATCCAATTCATGCAAGTGGTTCACACAGGGTGTTGCATTGCTACGTGAGGGGCCCATTGCTTATCTTGGATCACCTTTATACGGCACTTGAAGTAATGCAGATAAGTGCTTTAAACATTCTTTGTACAGAGGTTTTCAGACTGTCAGGGGTAAAATTCCACCCATATGTAACAAAAATCTGTCCGATGCATTCACACAGTTAACGGCGGCGCCATCACAGACCGGTAAAGGTACTATATTAACGGTAAACCAACTAAAATTTAGGACTCCACTAAAATCAAACAACATCCATATCTGCCAAGAAGAAATAAAAATGTGTTAAACATATGTCAATAGCTGTACGATCAGTAGGTAAAAATGTATACCCACAGCCTGCTAACCCTCGCCAATACGCAGCGCGCACACCCTCCCTGCTCATGCACAAACCAACACTGACTCAAAAACACTTGCACTGCCCTAAATAGGCTTGAGAAAAGAAAAAATAAGAGTTTAAAATGAAAACATTGGTGAAACCTTATTTCTGCTGATTTACCCATATTTTTTTTTTCATGGAATTGCGTCTGGATTCTCCAAAAAAATGGGACGTGGATAGAGTTAATTGAACATCAGATTCGAGTTCAGCAGGGTCGATCTACCTATAATCAGCTTCATTTAGTCCAGAACCATATCTTCGATTTTTTTTTGTCGACCAGTGAATTATCAGTGTTAAGTTGCATTATTATCTTTACCACCATCTATATTATAGTTTTACTAGTCTACTTGTATTAATCACTGAACACAAGTATTTGTTTAGCAGGCTCGCAATGTTGTGCTCATTAGTCACTAAGTTCCCTGTATCATCCATCAATGGGCTGATTCCGCTTCTGATTGTTTATGATTATTGATGTATTTAAAACACACATTTATTTCTCCTTTTTACTATAATGTTAACTTTGTACTAACGTTTGCCTTAATTCCAGAGAACTGCAACTCGATAAATGCCAGTGGTCGCTGGCAGTTTTAACTCAAAGGTTGGTCTACTGTGTTTTCCCTCCGCGACTAGCATTTTCGTAGATCAATTTCGCGATAAATATTGATGCACTGCATCTGAACACCAAAAAATATAGTTCTGTTGTTTTACTAATTGTATGGATGACGTGCATTACGATGGAACGTTCTAAAATAGCAATTTAATGCAAATTACTCGCCTCGAGTATCAAAGCTTAATATATTTTTTACATGTATATTGTAGCATGTTTTAATGGGGGCGATGTTCACACTGTTTTTCTAAAGACAGTAATGCTGCGTCTGGCAAACGCTTGTAAAATACAATAAGCAATGCTTTGAAAAAGAAGAAGAATATAGAATGCCGAAATCGTACAGGCGGCGCAATGTAGGTTATAATTGTGGAGGCGGCATGCCGCGGACATTGCCGCGCTTTGTGGCGGGGAAAATGGAATCAAAACATTCCGACTAACGCCGTCGACTCATTGCACTTCCAGGCTTTCTATCTGATTGATACACAATAATTACAAAAAAAAACGGGCTGGGTATATTTAAATCTAAACTTCGTTATTGACTATTATTAGCATAGAGTAACTTTCCTCCCCCCTAAACATAACTTCTGGTTTTACATGTTTTAAAGATCAGGTTCTATACAATATACATATAGCAGAAAATCTTTTTAATTTATCTTGCGTTTTTTAAGTGCAGGGGAAAATAAGCCCATATTTTGTTTTCCGTAACCAACTTTTACCAACCTGGGAGTTAAACTGCCACGACTTTGGGCATTTTGGAGTTTCATTCTCTCAAATTTGGGTTACTGTTATTTCCTATTTCTTTTTTTACGTCGCCTGCTTTCCTATTAAATCTTGGTTCTTAGAAGTTTTGCAGTTTGCTTATTTTTATTTTTACCCTATATGGTTAATCAAGATTAATGGTATTGTTAAAGTAAATTTTTTTCCCATTCTTGTTCGTATGATTTCTATCTTTTTATGTATGTATGTTCTACCCAAACACTGTTTTACCCTTTATCACTCAATTGCCCCCCGCATCTCACTTTCAGAGAGAGAAGAGAGAGAGAGAGAGAGAGAGAGAGAGAGAGGAGGGAAGGGGGAGAGATAAATTGGGGCATACCCCGGGGGCCTGTCGCCTGCCCACCCTACGCCCCACTCCAGGGTTACCACGGCGGTCCCCTGCAGCTCCCTTCCCATACCAAACAATCTCGAAGGAACATAACTTCCCCAGCCACGAGCCTTTTTCGTCCCTTTTGGGCCCCCTCCCGCGGTTGTCTCTTACAGATACGACCCAGGGAAAGGGTCAAAACTATGCAATAAAAGGCCCCCAAATTTAGTATCACGGGGCAATCGCTGATTTTTACCTTATCTCCTAGCATACCCATGATTCTGCGATACACTTATTTCCAAAAGGGATCATTCGCCTCTTCAATCGCTATTTAATGTCCGTCCCAAAATTATAGAGTAAACGGGATCCAAACTTTGAAGATCCCAAAATTTGTCCTCCCCCGGTAGACAACGCCAAAAACTCGTGCTGAGCGAGTCTATAACACCTTTGGGGTATGCCAAACCGCGTAAAACTTCTTGACCGACCCGCCCCTTATGGGCTGGCTACCAGGTTTAAAAAGTTCCGATCTCAAAGTTTTTCGCCCCCAGGCATGAACGACTGTCTGTTTCATCTAGTAAACCTCCAAACACCTGGGCCTTGGGCTTGACCAGGAGACCAGTCCCAAAAGGTTTGCCCCTCGATTACTGCATCATCGCAAAAAAAAGATCAGTGATCTTGGTTGG
>JACEEZ010019957.1:190000-223522 GCA_016584305.1 Chionoecetes opilio | reverse complement strand
GCATGTTAAAATGAAAAAAGAATGCCGAAATCGTACAGGGCGGCGACAATGTAGGTTATAATTGTGGAGGCGGCATGCCGCGGACATTGCCGCGCTTTGTGGCGGGAAAATGGAATCAAAACATTTCGACTTAACGCGTCGACTCATTGCACTTCCAGGCTTTCTATCTGATTGATACACAATAATTACAGGAAAATATGACTGGCTAGGTATAGTTAAGGTCTAAACATTCGTTATTGACTATATATTAGCATAGAGTAACATTTACCTCGCCTCCTCAACTATAACCTTCATGGTTATATACATGTTTTACAGAATCAGGCTTCTATACAATATACATATAGCAGAAAATCGTTCTTAATATTATACTTGCGTGTTTTAAGTGCAGTGGAATAAGCCCATATTTTGTTTTCCAGTAGACCAACTTATTACCAACCTGGGAGTTAAAACTGCCAGCGACCATTGGCATTTTGGAGTTTCAGTTCTCTCGAATTGGTTACTGTTATTTCCTATTTCTTCTTTATCTACGTCGCCTGCTTTCCTATTAAAATCTTGTGTTCTTAGAAGTTTTGCATGTTTGCATTATTTATATTTATACAGCCTATATGGTTAAGTCAAGATTAATGGTATTGTTAATGTAATTTTTCCTATTCTATGTTCGTATGTATGTTCTATCATATTTTATGTATGTATGTTCTACCCAAACTACTGTTTTAGCCATTTATCACTCAATTGCCCCGCGCATCATCTACTTGCAGAGAGAGAGAGAGAGAGAGAGAGAGAAGAGAGAGAGAGAGAGAGAGAGAGAGAGAGAGAGAGATCATTGGGGGCATACGCCGGGGGGCCTGTCGCCTCGCCCACCCTACGACGCCACTCCAGGGGGTTACCACGCGCGAGTCCCCATGCAGGCTCCCTTCCCATACCAAGCAACTCTCGACAGGAAGCATCAACTTGCCCCAGCCACGAGCCTTGTGGTCGTCCCTTTGGCCTCCTCCACGCCGGATTGTCTCTTACAGATACGACCCGATGGGAAGGATCAAACTATGCAGATAATAGGCCTCAATTCAGTATCACGGTGCAATCGCTGATTTGACACTTAATCATCCTAGCGATACCCATGATTCTGCGAATACACTTATTACCAAAGGTATCGATTCGCCTCTTCAAGTCGCTATTTAATGTCCATGTCTCACAACAATTATAGAGTAAAACAGGGATCACAAGCGATTTGAAGATCCGGAATCTTTGTCCTCCTGCACAGGTACCGACAACGCCAAATACTCGTGCTGAGCGAGTCTATAACACCTTGGGCTATGCCAATCCGCCGTAAGACTTCTTGACGCGACCCGCCATCATTATGGACTGCGCTACCAAGGTATGTAAAACGTTCCAAGATCTCAATGTTCTCGCCGCAGGCATGAACAGACTGTACTGTTTCATCTAGTAAGCCTCCAAACACCTGGACCTTGGTCTTGAGCCAGGAGACCAAGTCCCAAAGGCTTTGCCTCCTCGATTACTGCATCATCAGCAAAAACAAGATCAGTGATCTTGGTGTTGCCGAGGGATGCTCCACAATCACTTTGATCTACATCTTTTCCCAATACCCAGTCCATACAAGTGTTGAACAGTGATGGGGCAAGGACGCATCCTTGCCTCACTCCTGTATTCACAGGAAAGAAGCTGGATACACCTGCCCCACACTTCACAGCACTCTCAGTCCCAGAGTACAGACCAGTCATCAAACCAATAGTCCTTGCAAGAATCCCGCTAAGTCGCAGAAGATCACAGAGTGACTTAAGATGCACTAAGTCAAACGCCTTTTTGAGATCAACATAGGTTGCAAGCATCCCCTGTCGAAACTCACTGATAAATGATAAATTTATTATCTGATAATTGATATATATATATATATATATATATATATATAATATATATATATATATATATATTATATATATATATATATATATATATATATATATAATATATATATATATAATATAATTTTATAATATTATATATATATATATATAATACCTATATATATATATATATATATATATATATATATATATATTAAATTACTATATATATATATATATATATATATATATATATATATATATCGTTAAAAGTGATAGCTAGTTTAGCGTTTATTATCTTTTTAAAGATATTTCTCTTTGTCTTAAGAGCGTCTTATTCTCTTTTGTAATCACGTTTATACTTCGCCGTAGCTTGTCATATTTGCTCGAATGCGAAGTACTCATCGAGGATGTTGAGAAACTGGAGAAAAAGGGAGACGTCACCATCGATCCTGCCTTCAAGCAAGAAGTCATCGCAGAAGCTTCCAAAACAAGAGGAAACCACAGAAGCAGCATCGTCGAACGAAAACCCATTGACACCAGGGAAAACAGCTAAAATCAACCCAGACATCACCATCAGGGAGAGGGACAAAGCTGCTACTTTACCTTATCAAAAAACACCTCCGAATACCTCACAAGATCGACGACATCCTCAGCGACACTTATGAAGTTCACAAAGATCATAAAGACCCCACGGAAGGACTCAAGTTAAAAATTAACAAAAATTGATAACTAAGAACATTCTGCCAACACCACCATCAAATTTGGAAGCTCTCTGGTGAATACGGCATGGGTTACTGCTACGGCAATATCAAGACACACAACCGGGAAATTAAACTTCGTCCTAAAATATCCCAAATACCGACGCCGACGAACCACCTCTCAAAGAAGCTGTGTGCTATTTGACTCCATACACACACAATCCTACAGCTTTCAATCCAGCATCAGAGTTTCTCGACATACTCAAGACCCACAACGCCAGAGGTGCAATCGCTTCGCTTGATGTCGAGTCCCTCTTCACCAACGTACCCGTTGACCGTACAATCAACAAATATCATCGACCCAGGTGTATAACAATGACTCCATCCCCCCGCTTGACGCCCCGGAACCTGTACTACGTGGACTTCCCGAATGCTGCACTAAAGAAGCACCTTTTACCTCCCCCCCGAGGGAACAAATATCAACAAATAGACGGCGTCGCTATGGCTCTCCCTTGGGAGTATTGCGGGCCCAAACTTCTTCATGGGCTGCGTAGAAGAAGAAGTATTCAAGAAAAAAGGGCAAGCCCGACATATATTGCCGCTACATCGATGACATCTTTATCAAAATGAAAGTCACTACGAAGCAGAACAGCTAAGCTCTGCCTACAAGATACTTCAGCCTCACCTTCACCATAGAAAGCAGCTAAAGACAAATCAATGCCGTTCTTGACGTCCTTGTAAACGCAGAAAGAAGAATCATTCATCACAAACGTCTACGTTGAAGCCATGAACACCGGACACTGCCTCAAGGGAGAAAGCGAATGCCCGCATAGATATAAAGACTCCACAATCGGTGCTTATATCAGAAGAGCTCTCACACACTGCAGTACATGGCAACTTATGCACAAAGAAATCGAGCGATCCACTCAAGTCCTCATCAACAACGGCTTCAGCGAGAGAGACATCAACTGTCAGACTAAGAAAATCATGGAGAACTGGTAAAACCCTAAGCCACAAAAAGAGTCAGGACATAACTATTTTCCCTACCGGGCTTTCTTCTCCCCCGGGCTCACAAGGAAGAAGAAAGATAATATCACAAATCGTCAACCGTAATGTGAAACCTGCAGACCCAGAGAGGAGAATAAAACTACAATTTATTACAAAAACAAGAACACCAGCAACCTTCTTCTCCGTAAACGCCCCAAAGCCAGACAAAGGAGACAAAATAAAAGTCCCATGTCGTATATAGGATCACTTGCAAAACAGGAAACTGTGAAGTCCTCCCCTCATCCTACATCGGCATGACGACAACGTAGCTGTCACGACGTCTTACTTACCACCCAACTTCCGGAGCCCCAAAAAGTCACCTATTAAAAAACATGGCATCACCCACAAGAACATTTTTAGAAGAAAATACAGAATTGGTCGACATGTATACAGATGTGCGGCGACTTCCAATTCTAGAGCACTATACATAAAAGACATCAATCCCAAGCTTACGTACAGGCAACGACCTACAAGCTCTACCAAGCATGAAAAGAACATGGCTAATAACAGCCTACTCACAGAGAAACAAAGCGAGGAGTCAACAACCAATAAGCTTCGCCACCCACGAGACAAAAATCAACGAGAACAGAAGCTATCTACCAAAACAGCGCCCCACTAGGCTGGCGCGGCAGCCAGACTTCATCAATAATAGCGCTTCACTCCACAACTTAATCATGCTCACACCTCTACAACTGAGGGAAAACATCTTTCCCCATGCTGCTGAAGAAGGGTTCTTAGACCCGAAATCGCGATACGCAAAAATGACAAGCTACGGCGAAGTCATAAAAGTGATTACAAAAGAGAATAAGCGCTCTTAAGACAAAGAGAAAATATCTTTAAAAAGATAATAAACGCTGAACTAGCTATCACTTTTAACGAGATCTGTCTCAGAGAAAATCTCCCCGCCCGTACATATTTCATATATATTATATATATTAAAATATAATATATATATTTTTAGAAAAAAAAATTTTTCGTCAATTATTCGAAGAATACAAATACTTTTTCCATGTATTCGAATACGAATGACAATATTTAGAATTCTAATAACAATTATTCGAATACGAATACAAATACATCCAAATATTGTATTCGAATACGAATACTCCATCTCTTCTACAGAGAGGAGAATTGTGGGGCAAGGGATAGAAAGGGGAAGAGAAGGAAAGTTATTGCTTCATATCAGCTAACTTCCTTCCATCTTCCTTCCTCTCCCATTCACCTTTCGTCTCGACTGGAGGAATTCTGCAGCGCCAAGGACGTGTTAGGTGTAGCTGGACTAATGAAATAGGAAAGAAAATAGAAGTGTTGTGAGCATGGAGAGGTGGAAGATGAAGAGGATAGGAAATATTAGTGAGACTATAGGTCTAAGAAAGAATGAATATATCATAATAATAGAGGAGTAATGAAAGGATGTTATATTAGAAAAAAAGTCAAAGAGAAAGAAGAAAAGAACGGAGAAAAATAAATGAGGGGAGGGGGTTCCTCCTCCTTGCTATGTAATCATCAGAAGAGAACATGGGCTATATTCAAGAATGCTCGTCGAGTCCCGGCTGGTGGATTTTGCCGACCGTAGAAACCTCACAGGTGGGATAGTCAAGAATTGTTGTCAACTGCCCGGCCCGTGGGGAGCTGTGCAGATGTACCAACACAAGCGAGTCCACGGCAGCATCAGTATTTCGAATATTTTTCACATATCTAATTCCTTTTACCAGCTTAATTTATCTTTTCTGTCATTAAAATAAGTGTAAGTGTAAGTTTTGTAAGTGTTCGCGACTCGTCCGAGGCGTTTATATAGAAAAAATGGGCCTGAGTATTGCTTGTGAGTACATTTGAACGTCCCACCACCACTGCACCAGGCAATGGATGACCACCGCCACCACCACCGCCCGGCCAGTTATCACCAGTTATCACACCCAAAGAAGACCTCCTGCACCTAATTTAACCTTAAATATGACATATGTGCATTCACAGTGTATGTATGTTACTCTTTATGTTGAAAACCCACCTGTAATGGTCTGGGAAGAAATATGATGGAATAAGGGTTGAGCAGATTGCATGGTCAACGCAACCAGTCGAGTGTACGCGGTGATTCTAGCATGTCGCCGCGCGGTGCCGCGCAGTACTGGATCAAAAAATATTGAATATAGCCCCATATCACCACCATTTGGACAAGTTAACTATGACTACAAATTTGATAGAGTTCACAGTTTACAAGGGAATTCATTGGGCTTTATGGCTATCGACTGTAATATTGAACATCAAACCAGACATATACTTAAGCATTTATCCCTTAGATACATAGTACATAAAAACAAAATGCGGACGCCAGCAATGTTTACATCTGGGTATCTATTTCAATTCTTAATACGAACAGGCTACCACGAATATACCTTGCCTAAAGGTATCGTGTAGTTGAAATAGTTTATACCTCTTCACAATTCCTACGCTTACCTCTTCACAGTTCCTACGCTTACCTCTTCACAGTTCCTACGCTTACCTCGTCACAGTTCCTACGCTTACTAAGCCAGAATGAGGTCAGATAAAGCCAAGTTTGCACATAGTCGCGACTTTTAATTCCGTCTCTGTGCTATCACGCGGTACACAGATTCTTTCTTACCCGTGTCACAGCCAGACCAGCACAGATTACTTCCCTCAGGTGTCCAGACAGGTGTGTGGAGGGGAAATAGAGCGAGCCACACCACTAATGACGGTGTTTCCTCGCTTAATGCCGCGCCGGAAAGGTTTATTAAGAGTGGTAGCCTTGATGATGAGAGATGTGTGAGACGCTCAGCACACAATGTCATGTACGATAAGAAGCTTCGTGTTGATTTGTTGTTGTTGGAGGTAGAAGTAGTAGTATAGTAGTAGTAATAATAGTATTAGCTGTATTGACAGTAGTCCTAGAAGTAGTAGTAGTAGTAGTAGTAGTTGTAGTAGTAGTAGTAGTAGTAGTATTGGTAGAAGTATTAGTAGTAATAATAGCTAAAATCATTGTTGTAGTCGTACAATAGTAGTAAAAGTCGTCATTGCATAAGACCTGGAAATAAACAATAATCTCTTACACACACACACACACACACCACACACACACACACACACTCATCTCGCCCTCACGAAAGGGTCTGGGCCTGCCGAGCACTTTCTTGCCGTCAAATTTACGACCACCATTCACGACTTCCTTGAATTTTTGATGGCAGACTTTATCAACCCAATCCAATTACGTTAAAAGCGAGGTTCGTATCGTTATCTAATATACTATAGGAGTAGCCGTGTGTCTGTCTGTCTGTCTGTCTGTGTGTCTGTCTGTTTTGGGTAGCCGAAACTGTAAATTCAATTTTGATGAGAGTAGGCTCACAAAATTGCAAATAAATCGTAGGGGGTAAGCGGCTTGGTCCCATGTCGATTGTATCATTTTGAAGGGGGATTTAGGCTAAAAACACTTTAGATTATTAGCTTACAGGAAGAACCTCTGTGGTAACCCCTAGCCGCATTTCACTAACTCCGTAGACTCATGGACTTACCATTTGTGTGTGTGTGTGTGTGTATGTGTGTGTGTGTGGTGTGTGCATGCATGCATGTGTGTGTGTGTGTGTGTGTGTGCATGCGTGCGTGCGTGTGTGTATGAGTGTGTGTGTGTGTGTGTGTGCTTGAAGGACAAGCGTGGGGCTGGGGTGAGGCAGGCTTGGGGCTGGGGTGATATTAAGATAAGATACTTTGATTCTATCTAGACACTTTGCTAGTACCAACTACAAGGTTATTGACTGTACAAAGCGCCACCACACCAGGACGAATTTGGTGGACTCGAACCGCTGACCGAATGGCGCAGGGACTGGGGTGAGGCAGGCTACGGTGGTGGTAGGTGGTCTACCCCGATGTACTTTGACCAGTGACCAACGACAGCAACATCACGATTGTAGTTTGCACGCACATTGTTGTCTAATATATACTACTACTACAAACATCAATACATGGGTCCGTAGGGCCCACAAGCACTTGTATTAACCCTATTTAACCACACTTTTATTAGGTTAGGTGGAAAATGAGAAAAAGGAAGAAGAAAATTATATAGTAATGTACCATAAGCGTGTGTGTGTGTATGTGTATTTACCTAGTTTACATAATTTACCTAGTGTATTTTACAGGGCCTGAGCTACACTCGTATGGTTTTGTCTCCATATCTACATTTTATTTTGCTTCCTTAGTGTTGGCCGAAACCACCACCCCAGGAGGTGGGTCACAAACCCCCGGCTAACATCCGGTAACCCCATTCACTGCTGGGTGGACAGGTGCTTGAGTTTTAAGAAGACCGCCCACCTATCTCCGCTCTACCCGGGGATCAAACCCGAGATTTCGCGGTAGTGAACTGAGCGTGCTAACTCCTACACTACGGAGTACCCATGTGTGTGGCTGGGTTTAAGTGTGTGTTTGTGTGTATGTATGTGTGTGTGTGTGCAAAAATACCTAACCGTAAGATTTAAAATGAATATTCTACGCCAAACTCGACTCTGTATTAGACCAGTGTCCTCCTCGGGACACACTCATTGTCTTGGGCGACTTCAATGCTACTACTGGCACTGTGAGAGATGGCTACGAGTTGTGTGGTGGTCCCCATGGCTCCGGTATCAAAAACATTAACAGTTCTCTGCTTCTGAATTTTGCAAGGTCCAGAAAGTTGAGAATTGCAGGTTCTTGGTATCAGAGACCAGAGCTGCACCGCTGTACATGGTATAGTAATGACGGAGGGGTAGCTAAGGAGATCGACCACGTCCTCGTTAGTACTCGTTGGAGGATCCTCCAAGACTGCAGGGTTTACCGGAGTGCTGAGTTCTTTGGAACAGATCACAGACTTGTTGTTGCTTCGAATTGTTGCTTCGTGTCCTGGTGGAACGCCGACGTGAGTTTCGACAGGGGATGCTTGCAGCCTATGTTGATCTCAAGAAGGCGTTTGACTCAGTGCATCGTGAGTCACTCTGGGATCTTCTGCGACTTCGAGGGACTCCTGCAAGGACTATTGGTTTGATAACTGGTCTGTATTCTGGGACTGAGAGTGCTGTGAAGTGTGGGGCAGGTGTATCCAGCTTCTTTCCTGTGAATACAGGAGTGAGGCAAGGGTGCGTCCTTGCCCCATCACTTTTCAACGCTTGTATGGACTGGGTATTGGACAAGGTTGTAAATCAAAGTGATTGTGGAGCATCCGTCGGCAACACCAAGATCACTGATCTTGTTTTTGCCGATGATGCAGTAATCTTTGCTGAGTCGCTGGAGGTCCTGGTGATGGCTCTCGAGGCGCTGCACGAGGAGGTAAAGCCTTTGGGACTTGAGGTCTCCTGGCTCAAGACCAAGGTCCAGGTATTTGGAGACTTACTAGATGAAGCAGTACAGTCTGTTCATGCGTGTGGCGAGGACATTGAGATCTTGGAAAGTTTTACATACCTTGGTAGCGCAGTCCATAATGACGGCGGGTCACGTCAAGAAGTCTTACGGTGGATTGGCATAGCCCACGGTGTTATGGACTCGCTCAGCGGGAGTATTTGGCGTTGTCGGTACCTGTGCAGGAGGACAAAGATCCGGATCTTCAAGTCGCTTGTGATCCCTGTCCTACTCTATGGTTGTGAGACATGGACACTAAATATTGACTTGAAGAGACGAATCAATGCCTTTGGTAATAAGTGTCTTCGTTGAATCATGGGGTATCACTGGGATGATTACGTGTCAAATCAGCGATTGCACCGTGAGACTGAATCGAGGCCTATTACCTGCATAGTCCGTCAGCGCCAACTTCGGCTATATGGGCATGTTGCAAGCTACCCTGAAACCGATCCTTCCCATCGGGTTGTATCTGTAAGAGACAATCCGGCGTGGAGGAGGTCAAGGGGGCGCCCACAAGGCTCGTGGCTGGGGCAAGTTGATGTTTCTTGTCGAGAGCTGCTTGGTATGGGAAAGGAGCCTGCATGGGAACTCGCGCGTGGTGACCCCCGGGAGTGGCGTCGTAGGGTGGGCGAGGCGACGCGCCCCCCGGCGTATGCCCCCAATGATTGATTGACAGAATTGTTGTTGCTACACTTAAGCTTCATGGCAAGTCCAGAAGAATCTCAAGAGGTAACCATACTGTGTTTCATCTTGAGAAATTGAAGGACTTGACATGTGCCCATGAGTATGCAGTGGCAGTCTCAAATCGGTTTGATGTGCTCGGTGCCCTCGAGGACCCTGTATAACTGTGAGATACCTTCAAACATGAAAATATACAGGCTGCCAAGGAGTGTATTGGGGAGCGCCCGAGGTCAAGGCGTGGTTTTGTCTCGACGGAGACGCTGGAGAAAATCGAGGAAAGTCGCGCTGCAAGGCTAGCTGGGAACCAGGACCAGCACAGGGCTCTGTCACACCGGACTAGAACCCTCCTGGGGAGAGACAAGGAGAGGTATGTCAGGAGCCTCGCTGAGGATGTCGAGGGCCATGCTAATGACCTCCGACCCGCCTACCGAGCCCTGAAGAAGCTCCGTTCCAAGTATCCATCTCGGGCGAGTGCTATTCGAGCAGCAGATGGGCGCCTCGTGTCGGACATAGATGGGCAGGCGGCTCGTTAGGCTGAGTACTTTGGGCAGTTGTACACGGTGGACCCTCTAACTGAGCAGCTTCACACCACTGGGTTACAGGCAGTGGATGCCGATCCTCCCATTGACGAAACCGCACCCTCTCTTGACGAAGTCAGAGAAGCTGTAGCAAAGTTGAGGGGTGGAAAGGCAGCTGGTGTTTGTAATATCAGTGCGGAGCTCCTCAAAGCTGGGGATGAGGCCATGATCCGCGGGTTGCATGCTGTCCTGACTGCCGTGTGGCAATCAAGTACCATTCCTCCTGACTGGAAAAGGGGGCTGGTCGTCCCTATCTGGAAAGGGAAAGGGGACCGTCAGGACTGCAACAATTACCGCGGTATTACACTGCTCAGCGAGCCAGGCAAGGTGCTTGCCCATCTATTGCTGACACGGATCCGCAGTCATCTGCTGAAACATCAGAGACCTCAGCAGTCTGGGTTCACGCCTGGTAAGTCAACAACGGACCGTATCCTAGCGCTTCGTGTCCTGGTGGAACGCCGGCGTGAGTTTCGACAGGGGATGCTTGCAGCCTATGTTGATCTCAAGAAGGCGTTTGACTCAGTGCATCGTGAGTTACTCTGGGATCTTCTGCGACTTCGCGGGATTCTGCAAGGACTATTGGTTTAATGACTGGTCTGCATTCTTGGGACTGAGAGGGCTGTGAAGTGTGGGGGCCGGTGTATACCTTCTTTCCTGTTAATAAGGAGTGAGGTAAGGGTGTGTCCTTGCCCCATCACTTTTCAACACTTGTATGGACTGGGTATTGGGCAAAGTTGTAGATCAAAGTGATTGAGGAGCATCCCTCGGCACACACCAAGATCACTGATCTTGTTTTTGCCGTTGATGCAGTAATATTTGCTGAGTCGCTAGAGGTCCTGGTGATGGCTCTCGAGGCGCTGCACGAGAGGCAAAGCCTTTGGGACTTGAGGTTTCCTGGCTTAAGACCAAGGTCCAGGTGTTTGGAGGCTTACTAGATGAAACAGTAGTCTGTTCATGCGTGCGGCGAGGACATTGAGATCTTGGAAAGTTTTACATACCTTGGTAGCACAGTCCATAATGACAGCGGGTCACGTCAAGAAATCTTACGGCGGATTGGCATAGCCCACGGTGTTATGGACTCGCTGAGCAGGAGTATTTGGCGTTGTCGGTACCTGTGCAGGAGGACAAAGGTCCGGATCTTCAAGTCGCTTGTGATCCCTGTCTTACTCTATAGTTGTGAGACGTGGACACTAAATAGCGACTTGAAGAGACGAATCGATGCCTTTGGTAATAAGTGTCTTCACAGAAACATGGGGTATCACTGGGATGATTACGTGTCAAATCAACGATTGCACCGTGAGACTGAATCGAGGCCTATTACCTGCATAGTCCGTCAGCGCCAACTTCGACTATATGGGCATGTGGCACGCTACCCTGAAACTGATCCTTCCCATCGGGTTGTATCTGTAAAGCTCCGTCCACACTAACGGGCAATGCCCGCGGGCACAAGCGAGCAGTTTGCCTGTTGACGGGCTCACCGCTTTTGCCCGCGGGCAAATGGGTAAAATGCCTGTGATGGTAGTTGAGCGATTTCACCACAGGCACTGCCCGGCAGTGCGTCGCTGCCAGACATACGAGGTTACATGCGGATCTTGGGAGCCATGATTGTCAGTTTGTCAGGAATTTACACTACGTCTACATCAGAACATCATGTCTACCCCTCCGCCCAGCAAGAATCAGTGGTCAAGATATGCGATCCTTCACCTAATTGAACTTTATCGGCAACACCCGTGCCTATGGCAGGTGAAAATGGACATATACAGAGACAGACAAAAAAGCTGCTGCTTTCCAGAGTATCGCAAAGGAAATGCAAGATGTAGGTGTGTCCGTGACAGTGGATGAGATTAGAAAGAAAATAGACACACTCCGCAACCAACACAGACGGGAACTGAGAATAAAAGAGAAGTCAGAAAGGTTATGCTGTCCCTCATTCTGGTATCCTGCTTTTCTATATATGGTGTTACTTTCGCAAGGAGTTTATAAAATGTACTTGGGTCCATTCTCACATAGGTTATGAAGTCACGCATATTTCCATCTTGCAATTCTCGAAAAATCGTAACATGACTTCCCAACTGTTTTCTTTTACTTAGTCTTTGCACCACTTCTTTTTCTCCACTTTGTCCTTTTTCTTTTTCAGGCACATAGCAATGATTATGGTACACAGTTTTAGCTTCTTATGGTCCTTCTTGCTTCGCATTGTTGTCGTACCGCACAGTCTTCCTGAGAACGGCTACACTGCCTGGCTGCCCAACTGCTCGCCTTTGACTGGGCCAGGCAGGCTCTGCTGTGTGGACAACAGTTTCGGTGTGCCCGCGGGCTTTTGCCGGTGACTGGCACTGCCCGGCGGGCTTTGCCCGTTAGTGTGGACGGAGCTTTAGAGACAATCCGGCGTGGAGGAGGCCAAGGGGACGCCCATAAGGCTCCTGGCTGGGGCAAGTTGATGTTTCTTGTTTCTTGTAGAGCTGCTTGGTATGGGAAAGGAGCTTGCATGAGGACTCGCGTGTGGTGACCCCCGGGAGTGGCGTCGTAGGGTGGGCGAGGCGAGTCGCCCCCCGGCGTATGCCCCTAATGATTGATTGATTGTAAGATTTAAAATGAATGCCATAAATGTCACACACAACAACATGCTACCTTCTCATATGAAATAATGACTTGCCGCATCTCGCAATAATAACAAAAAAGACCCATTTGTATAAAAGATCTGACAAGAAAAACACGTAGTAAACAAAGTAAAGCATCCAAATAGCTGTTCTCATGTTTTTTCTTCAGCTTCCCGCGTCACAAAAAAACAAGGAAAAAGATAAAATGAAAAGATGCTCTTTCCTAACTTACCGTTTTCATGTAATATTCTCTTTATATAATTCCTTCTTTTTCATCTTTATAGAGCAGATATTGGATAAGTTAATTAATAAATAAAAGAAAGAAGGAAGGAAGCAATGACGGAGAGAAGGGATGAATTAATTATTGGGAAGGAAAGAAGTTAAGAAGAAAGGAAGAGAAGAAGGTAAGATAGAAGGAATATAATTTCGAAGGAAGGATTAAATGAAAGAAGAAGAGAAGGAGGAGAAAGCGTTAAGAAGGAAGAAAAAAAGAGAAAAGGAATAGAGTGTCGGAAGGAAGGAAGAATGGAAGAGCGAAGGAGAGAAGAATACGGAGGAGTAAGAAAATACACACCAGATGAATGAATGTCAAAACAATTCTCATCAGACAGACATACAAGTCTAAACAAATATTTTTAAAGTAATGTTTAATACTTTTGGCACCTCCTCCTCTTCCGCCACCACCACCTTTCCTCCTTAACCTTCTGCAAAATTCCACTTGCACCATCCTACTCATTATACACATTCTCCAGTAATATGTGAATGTCTTTCCCTTCTCTTTCCTTCCTTCCTTGTCTCATATTTCTCCGATTATTATTTACTGCCTCTATCTATCATTATGCATGACACGAATATATATTTACTTGTCACTTTAAACTCTATCTATCTCTTTTTTTTCTCTCTCCTTCTGTCTTGGTCGTTTTGTCATATATAGTATATATTTCGTCTAAATCTTCCCGATATATATATCATTCTTTCGCTCCTTCCTTCCCTATCTTTTCTTCTTAGAAAGAGACCCGTCAGGGTGGCTCGGTTGGTAGAGTTGTGAGCTTGCGTGCAGAGTACCTGCATTCGGTCAGCGGTTCGAGTCCACCAAGTTCGTCCTGGTGTGGTGGCGCTTTGTATAGTCAATAACCTTGTAGTTGGTACTTGCACAGTGTCTAGATAGGATCAAAGTATCTTATCTTCTTAGAGAGATGAAGAGAGAGAGAGAGAGAGAGAGAGAGAGAGAGAGAGAGAGAGAGAGAGAGAGAGAGCCCAGGTGTCAGGTGTAATCTCCATGTTGTTATCGCGGCTTAATCACTGTAATCACCTTTCTTCCTTTTGTTTTCAGCAGATTGTTTTGTTCTTGTCTGTCTGTGTGTGTGTGTGTGTGTTTAGGCGTCAGGTGTGTGCGTATTCAAGTTCTAATTAATCCATGGCTCTCTCTCTCATTCTCTCTCTCTCTCCTCTCTCTCTCTCTCTCGGACTCTCTCTCTCTCGCTCTCGTCTCTCGTCATCTCCCAATACCTCCTTCCCTCCATTGATTCCCACTCCACTCCCTTCCATTTCCTATCCCTTCAAACCCTAACTTTTTCTGCCATGCACACATCTGCTCTTCTTCGACCGTTCCTTCTTGCATTTCTGTGTTATGAAAGAATAGAATCAGGCAATGTATCCCCAAAAATCCTCTATTTGTTTTTGTCACACCTATTTGGCGAGTGTGTTCTCCGTTTTATGTGTGTGTGTGTGTGGGTAAGATGTACGTGCTTGTGTGTGTGTGTATGTGTGTGCGGTAGTGTAAGTGCTTGTGTGTGTGTGTGTGTGTAAGTGTAAGTGCTTGTGTGTTTGTATGTGTGTGTGTGTGTGTGTGTGTGTGTGTGTGTGTGTGTGTGTGTGTGTGTGTGTGTTCAAAGCACAGTCGAATGAAATAAGAAAAGAAAATGAGAAAACCAATACGATGTAACGATAATAATTATTTTAAGGGGGGAGGGTTTCTTTCTCTCTCTCTCTCTCTCTCTCTCGCTCTCTCTCTCTCTCCGTGTCCTTCTCTCTCTCTCCTCGTCGCTCTCTCTCTCTCTCTCTCCTCTCTCCTCCTCTCTCTCTCCTCCTCTCTCTCATCTCTCTCTCTCTCTCTCTCTCTCTCTCTCTCTACTTATTTACCTGTTTTATGGATCTGGCCATGTATAGTGCCGTGAGAGAGGAGAGAGAAGAGAGAGAGAGAGAGAGAAGAGAGAGAGAGAGAGAGAGAGAGAGAGAGAGAGAGAGAGCGTGCAGGCAGGCAGGCAGGCGTACATTAATCATTTTCATCACCATCATCTCTATTTCATCCTTTTAATATTCTAACAGGCATCATATTTTCATTCTCCTCCTCCTCTCCCACTTCTTCGCAGGTCAGCTTCTCAGCCCCATAATTCTCAAGGCAGAAAAGGAGGAGGGAGGTTGGGTGTGGCGGCTGCTGGTGTTGTCTCGAAAGAGGAAGAGGAAGATAGAGAGAAAGGAGAAGAGGGGGAGTAAGAGGAATTCAAAGGAAGAACAGACAGCAATATCCCTAGTAGGTCAAACGAAACTGTCTGTGTAAATACTTTCTACCACTATTAATCACTACTCCATCCATTAATGGATGGATACTACATCCATTAATTTCTACCACTATTAATACTACTACCACTGCAAAATAATAGCAAAGTTGAAGGGCAAAGGAAGGAGGAGGAGAAATACGTAAGAAATATAATAAAATAAAAAAAGACAAAAGCAAACAAGAACAGACCTTTTGGTGTAAACGAGATCATTTTAAGAGAATTACATGAACTACATTACCTAATCTACAAGTAAAGACGCGAGGGTTGCGGGTTGTTATGGAAATTCTACTGGTAAATGAAATATAGAAAAGAGAGAAATGGAAATGGAGAGAATAGAGAATAGATAAAAATATAACTGATCTATAAACTAATATAATCGACAGCTGGAAGAACAGAATGTCTGCTTAACTAAATCACGTGTGGGAGAAAAATATGAATAGAAAACTGATAACGATGTATTTATCTAGTCAGTTTTCAAAGATTTTTACATAATTATCTATGCACGGGATGACTGTTATAGACATTCACTAAAATTAATAAATATTGTTTCACTTCATTTGATTTGAGCCGTTTACCAACGATCCCCAGTTCGTTATTGCTTATAATTTATCTCTAAAATAATCTTCGTTTTGATATAGGGTAGGCGGGAGTTATGTTGTGTTATTTTTTCTGCGTATGTGACTATTAAAACTAAATATTCATTAAGGACATTTGCCACTTCGGTTCCGTTTATCATTCAATTACACATAAAAAGACTGATTAAGATGTTTGTATATTTTTTTCTTTCCTACATGATCACAAAATTCCTTAAAGTTAATTTTGATTAGAGTTTACATAATACATTTCAAAGATTTGCTAACTTTCTCATAATTTCCTCATTTCGCGTCGAATTCTTAAGAGTCAAAGCTCATGTGTCAATTTATATTTCAATAATAATCGTTTATTGGACAAACAACTTTTTTTTTCATCGATTTCTCTCGGGTATATTTTCTTGTCTGAACGTCTGGTTCTAAAACGAACATATCATTTCACAACTTAATTAAGAGTTTCAGTAAATATCTGTTTTTTGCAGAACTCTTCTACGTCACGGATAATTAAAGTTTCGTTTCAATTTGTTTTAGTGAAAAAAGACGTAAGTTTATCAGTTCACTAGACGGTAATATACAAATTGTCTGAACCTAAAATGAATTAAGTGTAAAATTTTAACGTCAAAGGTCTATATTCGATTGGACCTATTAACTATAATGGCATATTATTGACTTGTTAGATCAGAGCGCTCTCCTGTAAGTTATTCGATAATTTTGACCCTAGTGTAAAAATAACATCTCGTCCCATTTTATTACTGGTAAATTAAAATCACCAAGGAGGAGAAAGAGGAAGAGAACGACGACAAGGATAGCGATGAAGATGAGAAGGAAGAGGAGGACGAGGAGGAGGAGGGAGATGATATATAGACAATGAAAGGACAAAATATACTCCTACAGATTAATCCATTGCCGTAAAAACTCTATGGTATTTTTCCTAATCAGTGACATATAAGACTATACTATTATGAAGAGAAAAAGAGGCTAGATATTTGAGAGGACACACAAGGTTAAAACTAAGAGAAGAAAGATGTTTGAATACCACAAATATGTATAGTTTTCCCCCATAGATGTATAGATGCCTGGAATGGACTAGACATGTCTATCAATCTGTCATTTCTGTAGAGAGAGAGAGAGAGGAGAGAGTAGAGAGAGATGAGAGAGAAGAGAGAGGAGAGAGAGAGAGAGAGAGAGAGAGAGAGAGAGATGAGAAAAGCTGTGGGAAAGGAAAGAGGAAAAAAGTAATGTTCTGGTCAAAGTAATGGTCAAAAGAAAGAAAAAGTGATGGGAGAAGGGAGAGAAAAAGAGCGAGGGGATTGATATGGAAAGAGGGAATGAGAGAGAGAGAGGAGGGAGAGGGAAGGAAGGTGAGGGAGAGTCATCAAATTCTCATTTAGGCCGTGCGTGGAGATTGCATCCTGATGTTGAATAAGTGAAGTGCTCTCTCTCTCTCTCTCTCTCTCTCTCGATCTCCTCTACTCTCGTCTCTCCCATCTCTCTCCCTCTCTCGGTCTCTCTCTTTTCATCTCCCGCTCTCTCTCCCTCTCTCTCTCTCTCTCCTCCTTATTCCATTATTCCAAGGTGGAAATTGGTGACAGACCCCTGAGAGAGAGGGAAAGGAACTACAAAGTATGGTATTGATATTGATATTGATATTTTTATTAGCCTCTTTATATACATATTTACAATACTGCGATAATTTCCAACAAGTGTAATGTAAGGCCAGATCCCTTGAGCAGAAAGCTCTAAATATAGGGATCTGAATAACCTAAAAAATTGGCCATCGATTAGTCGTAGAATTTTATTTTTTCAATATTTCACCTTTTTACATACAGACAACATGAATAATTAAACTAAAATATACGATTATTTAACTACATTGGTCTATAAAGTATAAACGCATTATTACAGGGTTAACTAACACGAGTTTTTCCTGCAAATATTGATACAGGTTGAAAGAACATTGTACTTCTAAAGCACAAAATATTCTATAACCCTAATGCTTTTTGAAGCTTCCTTTAGACGTGAGATGAAGTTTAAAAAATTAGCGCGGCCAGTAATTTTTACCATGGCAGGGGAAGGCGGTTGCCGCTCAGTGACTTTTGAGAATGATTTAATAATAATTTTACTATATCTATTCACTTAAGCCTGGATTCCTGGGGCTGTGGGAGCTGCTCGATGCCTAGCCGAGTTTTGTAAAGGACGCGAGGCGGTGGCGGGGTGGCGGTGGGGGGGGGGGCGGTGGGTCGCTGATTGGCTGATAGACTCGGGGCTGGTTGGCGATGGTGGTGGTACTTGCCTCGCCTCAACCCCAAACTAACACCCTTTGCGTTGCCTCAGAAAACAGAAAAATATTCATATTTCTTGGCTTAACTTCAACCTCTTACAAGTACCCACAAAGCTGGCCTATTTTGTTTGCATCGATGCATCACAGGCAGTGATTGGTTCAAAACAACAAACACGGCCATTCCTACTCAATAAGGGTAAAAATAAAAGTGCATGACTGACTATCACAAGAGCTAAGGAGGCGGACTTTTAGGTTTTTCAGTGCATTGGAATGTTTGTACCCTTACCCATATTACCAAGCTTACCAGCTGAATATTTTATAAAGGCTGAGCCTACATCGTGTTCATAATAATACTTGCTGCTACATATCAATGAAGCATAAAACAATAAATGACAATTTACACACTAAGACTACACTGGATTTAAATAATTGGAAGGAAAGTAAAAATTGTATAAAACAATTTTTTCTTGCTTAATTTAATTTGCTTCAACTTAACTCCTTCAACTTCGCTGTAACTCCATACGTTTATGGTTTCCATTATTGGTTATGGTATACGTTAGGGTATTCGTTACTCCATACGTGCTACATACCACAAGAAGGAACGTAAAAGTATAAGGATTTTTGAGTAAACAGTTCTTGAAATTGAATGTGACCAAAATTTATGGAGTTACAAGCGAGTTGAAGCAAAATAAGCAGACAAAAAAATGTTTTATACAACTCTTTTACTTTCCTTTCAAAATTTCTTAATATTAGTGTAATCTTTAGTGATTTTTTTATGCTTCATGATTGCAGCAATGTATTATGAACCGATGGTAAGGCTCAGCTTTCATAAATATCATCTGGTAGTTTGGTAATATCGGGTAGGAGTAACAACATTTCATGCACTGAAAACCAAAAGTCCGCCTACTCTTGTGATAGTCAGGTCCATGACTTTTAACTTTTTTAACCCTATTCCTAATTGAGTTATGAATGGCGTGTTGTTGTTTGAAGCAATCACTGCATGATTCCACCGATGAATGCAAACAAAATAGGCCTAGCTTTGTGTAAAGAGTTGAGTAAAGCCAATAAAAATGAATCATTTTTTTCATAAGGAAGGAAGCAAAGGGTTTTTGGGTTGCGGCGAGGCAAAGTCCCACACCATCAACCACCCAGCCCGAGTCTATCAGCCAATCAGCGACGTCCTTACAAACTCGTCTAGGGCAGCGAGCGCTACCAAGAATCCGCTTAAGTGAATAGACTATAAGTCCCCTATATTCACTTAAGCTTAAGCTGGATTCCTTGGAGCTGTTCGCTGCCTAGCCGAGCTTGTAAGGAACCGTCGCTGATTGGCTGATAGACTCGGCTGGGTGGCGATGGTGGGGTACATGCCTTCGCCGCAACCCAAAACCCTTCGTTGCCTTAGAAAAATCTTCATATTTCTTGGCTTTAACTAACCCTTTTCACCTCTTAACACCGATAGGCATATTTTGTTTTGTTTGCATCATGAATCAGGCAGTTGGATTATTCAACAACAAACACGTTATGTCATAATCTCAATAGAATAAAAAATAAGCCATGGACGGACTATCACAAGAGTAAGGGCGGAACTTTTAGTTTTCAGTGTCATTAGAAATGGTTTACTCCTACCCCGATATTACCAAGCTACAACCGAGATATATTTATGAAAGCTATCCTACCATCGTGGTTTCATGAATAAGTGTTGCATATCATGGAGCTAAAACAAATTTCCACTAAGAATACACTAATATTAAGATAATTTGAAAGGAAAGTAAAAGAAGTGTATACATTTTTTTCTTGCTGAAATTTTGCCTCAACACTCGCTGTAACTCCATACGGTTTGGTCGCATTAAAATTTTCAAGAACTGTTTCAAAAGTCCCTTATACTTTTCCACCTTTTCCGCTTCCTGTGGTTACGTAGCACGTATCATAAGGAAAAGAGTAGGGGTTCATAATGGCTAAGAAAGTTAAAACTAACTACTCTTGCAAACTAACTGGCACAGTGAGGGTGAGCATTTGCCCCTCCCACCCTATACCATTAGAGACAGACTGTTTTCCGGGAGAGCAATTTCAAAGGCTCCACCGTACCCGTGCACGGCAGGCACCAATTTTGAAACACTTCCTTTCCTTAGCCATTTCGACCACCTACTTTTTTTCTCTTATTGGTACGTGCTACATACCACAAGAAGCGAAAAGTAGTAAGGATTTTTTGAAACAGTTTCTTGAAAATTGAATGCGACCAAACGAATGGAATTACGCGATTGAAGCAATATTAGAGCAGAAAACCAAATGTTTATACAATCTTTTATCTTTCCTTCAATTATCTTAATATAAGTGTAGTCTTAGTGTAATTGTTTTGATGCTCATGATATGCAGCATGTATTATACACGATTGGTAGGCTCAGCTTTCTAATCTCATCTGGTACTTGGTAATATCGGGTAGGAGTCAACCTTTTCAAAATGCACTGAACATCTAAAAGTCTCCTACATCGTGTGATAGTCAGTCATGACGTTATTTTTTACCCTATTGAGTTTGAATAGCGTGTTTGTTGTTGAACAATCACCCTGATTCACTGATGCAAAAACAAAATAGGCCTATCTTGTGTAAGAGGTGATAAAGCCAAGAAATATGAATATGGAGAGGTTTTCTAAGGCAACGCAAGGTTTTGGTTTGCGGCCATAGTCAAGTACCACCACCACATCGCCACCCCGCCCGAGTCTATCAGCCAATTCAGCGACGTCCTTACAAAACCGGCTAGGCAGCGAGCAGCTCCAGCCCAGGAATCCAGCTTAATTGAATAGACTATAGTGCATTAATTTATCTTATAACAACACATTGGTATTCAATTGCCATTGATTTTACTAAAATAGCAGTACCATGAGAACGCAGGGCCGTAATAACAATACTGTAAAAGAAGATGGCACGCGTCGGGGCGGGGGAGGGCAGGAGGGACTACTAGGCGCGAGGCCTTCACATCGATCAGCTGAGTCACGTGTTCCATCCTACCCCTCCCTGACCATGATGCCATGTAGCCTTTAAAACATTAAATGTAGCACTTTACTACAGTATTGGTTTATTACCGCCCTGCTGTTCTCAAGACTGCTTATTTAGTAAAACATGTCCATTAATAACCAATTGTTTGCTATATAGATAATGTAATATCCTCCATTACTAGTAAACATTATGATTAAATCATTCAAAATTGTCACCGAGCGGGGAGCAATGCCTGCCATGGTAAATTACTGGCCGCGCCTAATTTTTCTAACTTTATCTCACGTCCTAAAGGAGCTTCAAAAAGCATATGGTTATGGAATATTTGGGTTGGCTTAGAATTACATTGTTCTTTCACCTGTATCAATATTTGTAAGAAACTCGTGTTACACCCTGTTGTATATGCCCATATTTACCCATCACTCATCAACATGCATGAATACATACGCAAAACACGCCAACACACGTATACAGATGCCTACATTTTATACACCCCAACAATCAACGTTATATAAACATCATACACTACCAGTAGAGACGCCTTAATCGGGAGGACGACGAGCCCGTAGAAACCCGCGGCACGTGCGCACGGGCGCGTACCCACCTCGGAGTTTGACCCTGTGTGACATTGCTAGGTGTGTGGTCTCAAACCACACCCGCAAGTTTGAACTTAGTCGGTACAAAAGCCGTTTCTCAGCTATAGCAAGATAACGTTGTCTGACGGACCCCTCACGCTGCACGCGCGCCAAACGCGCCATGCTGACCTCTCACGTGAGACAAAACATGTCAGCACAAAAGGGATTGAATGGGGCTATCAGATGCGAAGACACGCTTTTCATCGGAAGCGGGATTCCCAGCTAATAAGCTGATGAAAAGCGTGACGTCGGGGGGGGGGGCGGGGCCGGGCCGGGCCCTGGTCGGCCCGCGTTAAGTAAGAAAAAATCCCGTAATCCCGAACCACCGAGGACTCACGGACGTAGCGATTCTCCAACTCGGCTTGGTATAACTAACGTAACTACGAATAACTACGCCAAATTATTATATAAAATATACGAAAACGTACTAAATTCATTGACTCCGTACATATCTCACATAGACACTTAATAACACATTAAGTACGTGATTACACCTTATAAAATAGATAAATACTAATTTAAATCTTCCTGAGTTGATTTTTATATTAATTATAAGTACTTGTAGCTTTCTAAGAATTTTTCTTTTTGCTTTAGTTTATGCCTTAAAATTAAATTAATTTTTTGTACTTATCCCTAAGATCTTGTGGTAAGTGATTCCAGCAATGAGTTCCTCTGTATAATACACTCTGTTTGGGCGTGAGTAGTGCCGGCATAGTGGTTACATTCAGATCACCTGCCTCCCTCGGGTATTAAGATTATGAGTTCCTATTTCAAAATGACTATGCTGATAAATGTTTTATTGAGCTTGTACACAAAAAGGACTTGGTCTGTAAATGTATGATTCATTTTAGTTTTAACAAGCTGATGGTCCCTGAAAGTGTGATGTGGGTGATCATTCTTGTGCAGTGGACATGGTGCGTAACAATTTTTTTGTATGTAATAAAAAGACTATCACTCATCAATATGAGTTTTAAATGCCCCACCAAAATGCCCCACCCCACACAGAAGAACATCAGCAGCAAGTTGGGATATGCTATTGATAAATATACAATTTTTAATGACTAAACTCAGAGAATCCTTTTCTACTATAATCTTCCTATTACTTTAGATATTTTTGCTTTTATTATTTCTTATTTCTTCTATTTGTGGACCTACCCATTTCATGTTAACAATCAATAATACACCTAAAAACTTTACTTCTCTAACTGCAGATGAGGTGACATCGTCAAGTTTTTTATAATAACGTGGCTGGCTCTTCATGGTTGAACAGAATACATGTACGTGTGTTTTATCGGTGTTGAGAGTTTAGCTTTGTTACTTTTAATCCGTTTGAGACATGTGGGTTTAATTCATATTACTGTGGCAGCTTTTATACAAATTTCTATACAAATTTCTCCCCTGAAAAAAAATATTAGTACCATCTGCTACAATAAAAGTTCAGTAAGTTGGCTGGTGCATTGGTATCTCATTGATATATATTAAAACAAGATTGGGACCTAACCAGATCCGCTGGAGGCACTCCGGAATTAACTTGTCTGTGTGATGATGCTGGTTTCTGCATACTGTATATTGCTTTCTATGGCTAAGGTACTTTTTAAAAAAAAAACCCATAGCATTGAGCGGGCCGCTATTCCCAGACCTAGATAAAAAATATATAATTTATAACAGTATAAAATGTCGTGAGGATAGTGTCAACTGCCTTGGGCCAGATCACAAAAAACGTTATACGAAACATGTTAGTGTCAATAGCCTGATAACATGTGACTACACTACATAAGGTTTTGTACCCCTAAGTTCAGCAGTGGGATTGAATTTTGGGCCTAAAACTAAATCCATTATCATTATTATTTTTATAATTTTATTTTTTACCTCACAAAGGACTTACTGGCCAAGGGGCAAACAACAAAAATGGGTAACCAAAGCCGCTTAGGGTTTGCCAGTCCTTATAAAGAAGACAGTAGAGAATAATATAAAAAAAAGAGGGGTGAGGGCCATTTAGGTTCGGGGGTGTCCTTGTTACTCTTCTTTTTGAAGATTTATTAAGTCCTAGGAAAGTGGAAAAATTTGACTGACACTAACTGACAGTCAGCATTTAATAATTGCCACTTCAGCAAGATACTTTACTAATCTAAACTCATATATTCCTCGAAAATGTTCTAATGCGGATAAGATTGACACTGGCCCTATAATTTCAGTGATGATTTTTTCTGTTTACCTCTTTTTAAAGAGTCTGAAGATTTTTGGGGAAATGCCATCTCTACAAGATTTATTTATAATATACGATGATAAAGGGCAATTTTCATTGGGGGGGGGGGGCAGCATGTCCTCCTTAACAATCCTTATGCCATGCAGTCGTAGTAACCCGGAGATGTTTTTCTTCATTACTACTACAATAGCTTTCATATTTCTGGTGTTGGAGTTGGGGGGGGGTTGTAGGTGAAATAAAAAAGTCATGCATAAAAACTTTTGTAAGATACTGGTGTGATGGGAATATTTTTCTGCAAGACTACTTACATCGTACAGATTTAATAATTAAACTTTTCTGCTATTTTACTATTTTTCAGATATTTGTCTCGTCTTTAAAATGTCCATTGTAGACTGTACTGTGCGAATTTCCTTTTTTATGCATTACATCATTGATAATTTCCCAAGTCTTTTGAGGGTTGCCTTTTTTTTTGCTCTTTTAATTTAGATAGTAAATATCTTCGTTGTCAGCAGATTTTATTATATTAATAGATGTTAGTTTTTCTGATATTTTTCTAAAAGTTTCCTCTCATAGGTTAAAGGCTCATTTGCGTATAATTTTTGGAGTTTATATATTCCTCTGCTTGATAAATTTTTTATTCGCTGAGGTAATATAAGGTTTTCCCATATGCTGAGCTTTCACTTAAAATTCCCTCTTCAGGAAAAATTTTTTATCTAAGTAATACAATGTTTATAAATGTATTTTTGTCCCATAACTGTCATTAACATTTAGATTATGTACACTGTTGGGTGCTCCCACTCTGTAACTTGTTAACTCGTCGGTTTTGAAGTTTTGAGAGCTTCTTTTACTAAAATATTCTTCTTCTTAAGGGAACCATATCGCTATTTTTATTCCTTGACCTGGAAAACAGAATGAACCAAAGACAGGAAAATGGTCGATAATGGATGTTAGAGTATAAACCCGCTAGTTTGGTAGTTCTCCATATTGTTTGGTCCCATATGGTGATCGATGGGAGAGTTGCTGATGTCTGTGTTACCCCTGGTAGGTTTTAGTTATTATTTGGAAAACACCAATTGAATAAAAGAAAGATATTAACTCTTGTACATTGCACTATAATTCTTCTAAGTTAAATTATATTGAACTCCCCAAATATGTAAGCAGGTAAACTTACTTTGTGACACATTACTTTTCTAAAATGTATTCCTGAGATAATTGAAATTCCATGAATACTTGCGTTGGGAGGTCCTGGTGTATCATTCCTCTAATAAATGTACTCTCTCCTTCTGTAACCTTTAAGACAATGTTTTTCGATGTGAAGGTAAACTGTAAGGAGATATCCTCTGTAAAACACGGGGGGAGAAATTCTAATTCTTTCTTTTATGCACAATTAGATACTACCACAACCCCCCACTTGTGTTTTTTGGTTTTTAAATAAAATTTATCATTACGGTTTGTAAAGCTTGCAAATAATTCATTCATCGTGTTTCACACCAACCTATAAATGAATTTTCACACTAGTTGTATCTAAAACATTGATCAAAACAAAACATATAAATGAAGTGGTACACTACTATGTTGCAAGATATTATATTTTAACATAGGGCTGTGAATTGTAAATCTTCTTGCATATTTTAAATAATCTCCAAAATAGTACTTCGACAACAAAATTTCACGTGAAATTAAATTAAATTGTCATCAACATTAAACTCCAACAAAAAAAAAATCTTATTATGAACAAATGATCAAATTTAATATCATTTTAGAACATTAAATGAAAAATTATGATTTATGTTTAACCCTTTCACGCAAACGAAAAGTAAGTTTAATAAGTTGATTCCGTCCACACTGCAACATCCGTCTTATGCTTCCCTAAAAGGCCCCGCGAAATGAATGGCCACTGACTGGTGCGGGCGATAATTTTTTTTATGTTATCAATTTTTTTTCACCAACGTGTATTCTTTTTTCCTGGCAATATTATTATCATTGGTTTTGCAAAGATGATTCCTGCCTTATGGAAAAAGAAACAAAATAACAAGAAATAGCAACTAATAGCGAAATTTACCTACTACTATACTTCCTTCCGAAAAAATATTGAGTAAAGAGAAATCAAAGATACTTACGTTCACCAATTCGTATCTTCCGAAACTGCTTAACCTTTCCTGAGTATCCAACTTTTTATGGTTTTATCTGGTGCCAATAAAAGCGGCTTTTTATGAGGATTCCACAACATTATAATTTTTCATATTGCCCATTATGGCCAGCCCTCGGGACACGTTTTAAAGGGACGACAATAATCCAGGCCGCGCAACAGCTGCATGCTGAGTGGGAAACCTGAAACACAAGCCCTTAGTCCATTTACATCCACTGCTGCATGAGTAGGAGTTGATATATAGTTTATTTTATAGGTCTAGGTTTGCTCTTTTGACGCATAAATTTTTGACGCAATTCTAATAATACTTTATTTTTGTTTTTGTTGGGGCGAATTTTTAAATTGATTTTTTGACGCAATTCCGCTCCTCCAAAAGCTCAGATTGCAAAAGACGGGCCCCGTTTTGGACCGCGATCGCGCACCACCGTGCGTGAAAGGGAAAGGGTTTAATGTGCTTGCAAAATAATTATTCATTCACATTAGAAAAGGGAAGTACGTTATGAAAAGGGCAAGTGATTACAGTGAGTCCATTATAAATATAGTAGCAAAGTAAGTACTATTCCAACAGGTGAATTCTTACTCACTACCGCGTGCGTCAATTTACTTTTTGGATCCTCCATCCGTCACCCAGCGTTGTCATTTTGTTACTTTGTCCTTTCTTTGACCGATCCCGGCATTCCCCGCATTTGACCGATCAGCAGGAATGGGCCTTCACCCTCCACGGCACCTTCATCACCGATAACTAGGATGCCAACCCCACCGCAGCAGCATTATCACGGGACAACGACCAAAACAACGCCGCACCCACGTCGGCAGAAGCACTTGATGGGCACGGTGGCACCACCAACAAAGCCATCGTCCGTTCCCGGTCAAGCCAACACACACCACGCGGGGGTCGCCCATCACCAAGGTTATGGCCAGCAGCACACCATCCCCAGCACCAGGTACCACACCGGCCTCCGCACCGCCGCCCACTGACATACCTCCCCCACACACCTCCACTCAATACCTGACGAGTATGGGTACACACAAACCGTCAGAGCCGTAGTTCGCTCGTTTGATGATCACCCACCACGTCCCAAACGGTCTTCCGGTCTTCTCTTTGATGATTATCGTGTGTGACTCTAAATAGAGGCAATTTTTTTTGCCTTAATTTTTTTTTTTTAACTGTTTCAGAGGTAGTCAGTAGTGGTAGTTTTTTTTTCCCTTCTGAGCTTTTGTGACGGAACAACTAAGGTCTTTATTGATGTAAATGATGCGGAAGTTCCCAGCCCCACGCACGGGCAGTTATCGCCACGTTACCCTCCATTACTGGCTTCCCGGTCCTCCAAATCTCGTGAAGCGAGCAATGATTGCCGGTACTTGTTTTCCAGTCGTTGTCCAACTCGGTGAGCTCGTTTTTATATAACTCATGTTGGGCAACATGCTTTGTTCCCCTTCTGAGAGTTTTGAGACTTGAAACATGGGGGGTTTAAAGATAGATAAGAGTTTCACATCTATCTAGCCACTTGCAAGTACCACACCCAACTACACAAGGTTATTACTAGTACATAAAGCGCCGCCAAACGTCAGCTACGAACTAGGCGGACCTCGAAACCGCCTGAAGCGAATGCACAGGGACGCTGCACATTGCGAACACACGTCCCTACCTCTACCGAACCTTGCCAACCGTGCCCTGACGAAGGACGAAACAAACACTGGTTTTGTTCCCAAGTCTCCACGTCCCTCATTCCTTGTCCTTTTCCTCTCTCCTTGACGCCGCTTTTTCTCTAGGGCCCTACAAAATGTGGAGATTAGTACGTACGAACGACTGTAGTCCTCTTTGCTCCTCTATTGATAATTTGCTCCGTTCTTCTAAATTCTTTTAAAAGCAAATTGGTACTTTCTGCTGGTACTACGCTTCCTGACTCCTCTGCGATCTTTCTTAGCTTTTTTTCTTTTTTTTTTTTTTCATCTTTTCATTAATTTCTTTCCTTCATTTCTTTCTTTCTTTCTCCATTAATATTCTCATTTTCATAATTTCTTTTCTTTCTCTTTTTCATCTTCCTTCTTTCCTTCTTCTCGCTGTCGTGTTGTTTTCCCTTTCCCCCCTGTTTCTTCAAGAAGTCCTCTACTTTCTTTCTTTCTTTCTCCTTTCTTGCGTACACAAACTTGAGACGTTGGTGGTGTCTCGTCGCGTCGTTGATAGTAGTTTTGGAAGACTGCAGTTTAAACAACCAGTTTGATCTGGTTCAGAAACAGTTCCAAATGAACTCTTTTATGCTTTGGTACTTGCGAAGCCATAATTGCCTTTAACACGGTATCTTTCCATTTTTCGAACTATTGTTATTTATGGTGGGTTCTCAGGACAAAAAAAGACGCTGTCCTGCTACTAACTAGACTTGCTCAGACTAGACTATGGGAAGCAAAGGGAGGTGAAAGGAAGTGAAATAATGATGGAGGAGGGATGAAGTACAATAATGACTGGAGGGAGGGAGGAATTACATAATGAATGGAGGGAGTGTAGGAGTACAATAAATGAAAATGAGGGACGGGAGGGAAGTAATAAATGAATGGAGGGGGGGTGGGCAAAGAGATGCAAAGAGTGGTATATAAATGATTAAAAAAAAGTTACATTAAGAATTTTGGGAGGAAGCGAAATAGAGATGGAAGGGAGGAAAGAGAGGGAAGAGGATGTCCCTTGATGAATATTGTACAACCATTTTTCTTCTCCCTCGCCCTGTAACTGAAAGCCCAAAACTAAATTGGTGAATATTGAGAAGACTTTCAACAATACAAATCGATAAAAGCCAGTGTTATTCCTGTGGCTGGTGCGTTGTGCATGCGCGTGTTGCGTGTGTGTGTGTGTGTGTTGTGTGTGGTGTGTGTTGTATGTGTGTGTGTCCCATTCACCCATGGTCTTGTCCACCACGCGAGTCCGACTCGCGATCCCCAAGTTTCACCCTCCTCCAGTGCGAGCTTAAGTAATCTCATTATTACCTCACCTTACGGTAAAAGGTTGGGACCTCACACAACCACACACCTCCATCCCCTTGCTCCAAGGGGGACAAATAGTCGCCCGAATTTCCTCGTGGAATAATCCCCAAGAGAACGAGCGGTGTTCTAGGAGGTCTTTGCCTCAGCCTCCATCACACGAAGCCCAACAAAATGTAGCCGAGCGAGGGCGAGGCTGCATCTCTCCGATGAAGCAACAGTGGCTGAGCCGCACCATCAACATTCCCCAGGCGTCAACGGCAATAAAAATTATGGTGGGGGACAAGCTCAATCTCGTAAAGCCGCCTCCTCCTCCGCGAATCCAAACGAGGTGCAAATTCACCTAACGATCACAGGAACGGGCCGCTGAGTGAGGCTTCGGGGACCACGCCAAGCACGTGAGTGATGCCACGCCGAGCTGCTGAAAATTATACAAGTAGCGCAGAGTAAAAAGGGGATAATGGTCCTACAAAGGTGAAATTGAAGACCTTAAAAAAATTTAAGTTCGAAATTAATGCAAGTATCCCGCTGAGTTTGCGCGCTAAGGATAGCCGGGCAATATGTGAAGCATCTAATTGCGAGATCTCCCTATAAACTAACTGTGTGTGTGTGTGTGTGTGTGTGTGGTGTTACATCACTCACCCATGGTCTTGTCCACTAGCGAGCTGGCTCGCGAATCACCAGTTTCACTCTCTCAGTGCGACTATGGAGCTCATTATTACCGATCTGCGGGCAAGGGCTAGCACCTCACACAGACCACACATCCCCCATCCCCTTGCTCGATGGGGACAGTAACCCCCGGGTGCCCTGCCCGAATTTCAACAGTGGAAAAATTCCTACACCCCGGAATGAAGCGGGGTCGGGATCCCGAAGAACACCGGCCGGGACCACAGAATGATGCCGGGCGCTCTAACCAACCTGAGGCCACATGGCGGTTTCGTCCGTGTGGTTCATATGTCCGGCACGCTGTGTGTGTGTTGTGTGTGGGTGGTGGAGGATGTATGCCCGGTGTGTGTTTGTGTGTGTGTGTGTGTGTGTGTGTGTGTTGTTGGAGTTGTTGTGGTGTTTGTGGTGTGTATGTGTGAGTATTCATCTAGTTGTATTCATCTATAGCTGTATTTTACCCGCGACAGGGCCCCTGAGCTTCTGCACTCATATGGCCCCAATAAAATGGCCCCGTCTCCATATCACCATTCTTATCTTTCAATCCTTAGTGTTGGCCGAAGCCATCTCCCCGGGAGGCGGATCAAAACCCCCGGCTAACACCCGTAACCCATTCACTGCTCTGCTTGGTGGACAGGGGGCTTGGGTTTAGGGAAACAGCCCATCTGTCCTGTCTCCGCTCCGCCCGGGGATCGAACCCAGGACTTTCTTGGTTGTGAGCCGAGCGTGCTAACTACCTCTACACTACGGATACCCTACTGTGTGGTGTGTGTGTGGTGTGTGTGTGTGTTGTGTGTGTGTGTGTGTGTGTGTGTGTGTGTGATGTGTGTGTGTGTTTTTGTGCTAACCTCACTTTGCTGTCACTCCGATGTCATTCTTCAAGAACGGAGAGAACAAAAAACACTAAAGCACGAAATAAAAATGTTTGATGGAGAACAACAATGATTAACAAGAGGCACAAAAATACCCAAAGGGTCATGAGGTCATAGAAACGCAAGCAATAATGAAAGAGATGAATGATCTGAAAAGGAAAACATAAGGGCAAGACTGAAACCAAAAACTCAAAACTTTCTCAATAGTAAAAGTAGTCCAAATGGAGACTAAGCAAGCAGGAAAGAACAGAACAAAAATAACGACGCGACTGAATAAAATATATCAAACAGTAAACATAAGGGACAAATTAAAATGGCGATAGAGTACAAATGATCTATTAGTAGAGACCCACATGTTAAGGCCATAACCATTCATACGCTAAACGGGCGTGGGCGTGCCCGAGTGCTGCGACCATGCCAGCCATCAGCGCATCGCCCCCAGCGACGACCCCATCACCTAACCGGACCTGGAACTCGATCTAAATCCCGGGGAGGTGACTGTGGTACGTGGTGGGGAGGAAGGAGGGGAGTGGTGCCCTTGGCTAGGAGGTGACCTTGACCCTCCATCCTGGGTCCAGCTTGCCTGGCTCAGCTGCAGACCATCATGTGAACCCCTTCATTGAACAATCGAACCGTCATCGTCAACGCCACGGACGGCCGCTGACCAAGAAGGTGCTGCGCTGCTTCGAGCAGTTCTTGCGGTCCCTAGCTGGAGCCAGAGTACGGGGGCGCCCTGGCCGCGCGTGTCCTGTCAAGTTTTGAAACGGGTTTGTCCTGCTGGCCCCAGACGGCCCCCCGTCACGCTGCGGTCATCCCCCTGCTTCTGAAGTTTCAACGGCTTCTATTCCTACTACGAACTCCTCAGGTGAGTAGTGGCCACAAATCCGCCTGCACGGACATTAGGTGGAGTACCAGTTCAGTGCATTTGTTGGGTCGGTGAGTCTTGGCCTTTTTTCATCCGGTACTTGTACTTCTATCCCTGAGTGTCTCTTCTCTCTTCTCGCCTGTCTGGGTCTTTAGGTTTGGTTGTCTTGTCTTCTGTATTTCTTCTTATTTTTGTTTCTTTATTTCGTCCACTTTCTTTCCTCTTCCTTTCTCTTATCCTCTAAAAAATATTGATCGGTTCTTTTTGCTTCTTTCTAGCCATGTAGGCAAGTGGGAGGCGCAGGCTAGTAGGAAGACTTGCGACGAGTGTGTGGATACGACGAAGGATACGGATTGGGTGATCATTTTTTCGGGTAGAGGCGAGGCATCAGAAAAGGCTATTGAAGCCATCAACCAAGAATGCTTGGCATGTATTTTCAAAATAAGCTAAAGAGGGTGACGATAAAATATTAATGAAACAAATAAAATGATATCATGTAAGTAAAAACTTAAATAAAACAAGTATAGCAATAAACCTACAAAATACCACAGGCATTCCCCCATAGCACTGATAAGAGGGACTCGGTATTGTCCTCCTAAACCTGTATTCACTAGGATATATACACGTACAGCGGACTTCATTATTATTCCCACAAGCACTTCCATGTATTGCCTTGTTCCGCATGCCCCGTCAAGGTAACGTTGTGGAGGCGCCACCTTTATGGAGTGTTTACAGGGCTACTTGTATGGCATATGTTGTTTATTTTTATGCTTCAAGACTAAAGGAGTCGCAAGTTACATCTGATGAATACTATTTCATTCTATATTCTCTTTTTGTTTTCTTTATGAGGAATGGCAGCTTGTATGTTTTTTTTTTACTTCTTTATTTTTGCTCCTGGCCAGTCCTTTTTATGTTTAAAATAATAATATTAATCATGCTCTTTTTAAGCTTCTTTTTAAGGACTACAATCTTGTACTTTTATTATTTTTTTTAAGCTAATTTGGAGCTTGTTTAGTTATTCCCTACACCAATAGACTCATTATGCATACTGCGGCCGATTTTGTTCATTTTACCTTTTAAAAACGCTCGTCAGGCAACTTCATAACATATTGTTTATCTATATCATTACGTCTTCCACTAACCCTTATTCCTACAGGCTATCCATTTCCCTATTACATAGAGACAAAATACTATTAATCTTACTCATGCACGTAATCACGGCCTCAGGGCTCGGTCTTGGGTCCTACTCTTTTTCTGATATATATCAATTATCTGGACTGCGGACTTGTATCTAAAATATCGAAATTTGCTGATGACACCAAAATAGGCGGTAAACCAAATACTAGAGAAAACCGCGAACTCGTACAACGTGATCAAGACAAACTATCAGATTGGAGCGAAAATGATGGCTATTGAAAATTTCAATTTCCGATAAATGTAAAGTAATGCATGATAGGGCAAAAACGTTAACCTCAAAAATATAACTATCAACTAATGCAAAATAATCGTTACTGAAGGTACAGCAGGAAAAGGACTTAGGTGTCATCATTAGTAATGATCTTAAACCGATCCGCATTGCCTGGCTTGCCAGTAAAAGCAAAAAAAAAGGGGCTTATATGATGTTGGGCTTTCAAACATCAAATTAAAAACTAAACAAAACGACAATAATCAATTAAAAAACGCTAACTTTAACATACAACTTCCGAAAGTAATGACAACGATTTATACACGTCTTTGGTTGGCCCTCCACTTAGAATTGCCGTTCAATTCTGGTCACCTTGTTTTCGTATAAAAAATATCAAGTCCAAATTGAATCAGTTCAAAAAGGAGCAACCAAACTAAGTGTCCATCTCTGCGAAATTCATCCTTATGAAGAGAGACTGCGGAAACTTAATA